>JAQQZR010000023.1:2134663-2162143 GCA_030068235.1 Notoglanidium macrostoma | reverse complement strand
CTTTTAAAGTCATAAAAATAAAGAAATAATTGAATTAGAAGGTGACCCCAAACTTTTGACCGGTAGTGTATATTTTTAATTTAACAAAAATATTTAAGTTGATGAAAAATAGGAAAATACATGTATTATTTGTTAATAAAATTAGCTTTTTCCCCCTCTTTCAAAAAAATTGTGGCAGAATCGAATCGTGAATTGGGTGAATCGTTACATGCCTACCTGTTAATGTTAGTGATGAAGAGAATATTGGGCAGATTAAACAGAATGAATGAGTGAATTAATAAATAAATAAGCGAATAAATAAATTTATGATACAAGTTGCGCCTCGGATAATGAATTCCCTGCCCCCCCCCCGAGTGAAAACAAGGGTGCGTTAAATGAAAACCTTAATTTGTTTTTTGTTTATTTTTTGATGCAAAGAGGGGTCACAAATATTAACAGGTTTAAGATAGCAATAAAAGAGCTACTGAGAGCAATGGATCAATTTTGCATACATTTGAAACGTTAATGCACCTTTTCTCTAATTTATGTTGCACTTTTAAGGTTTTCATTTGACGCACTATTATATATTGAATACTGAGCAAGTTCAAACAAGTTGAACTCATCACAATCCATGCAGACATTAAAGCATTTAGTAATGGTTAATTAAGCATTAAACAGTTAATAGAAACAGTCTGGGAACATTTCTGCACCTTACACTCAATATTAATTGCCCAATAGCATTTAATGATAAGAGTAAAGATGAAATAAAAAATATTCCTAGGTCATTTCTAATAGCTTCTTTGAGCATAAAAATAAGCTTATTAAACATTTTATTTTCTACATGGATTATTTCTAATGATTTATATATGAATGTTCAGGGGTTCTTCAAAATGCTTACCTTAGCTTAGTATTTAATGTTCCACTCACAATACAAGAAAAAATAGCAAAACTGCAAAAAGCACCATAATATTAAAGACTCACCAATTCACTATCCGGGGAAACTGTAAGGGAAGAGAAACGAGTGGTGTTACAGTTCATCTGGAACTGACTGTTTAATAACTTTAGTAATACAATTAGTCTCTAAATCATGATTTCCAATCTTAAATAAAAGGTTTTTACCTTTAATTGGGTTGAAAAAGTTAAAAAAGGAGTCGGTGGGCACTTGTTTAGTGACCGTCCTCACGATACCCCTGCCCTTGTGCTTCTGTTTTTTCTTAATCGTTTTGACAGTAACATCTTTCCCTTTGTGCCATTCAATCTCACATCTGCCATAAGATGGAGGGGAGAAAAAAAAAAAAAAAGAGGGCAAAGATTTCATGTTGTGGCTCAATTTCTTCCACCTAATCCACTGAAATCTCAAAATGAAAACTTGGAAAATTCTGTATAAGTGTACTTAAATGTCTCTCCTATTACACACACCCCTCACAGTCGATGATCTCTGGGCCTTCGAAGGAGAACGGCTCTTCTGCGTCAGGTTCCGACTTCATCTTGTAGACTTTTGTGAGGACCGTGTTCTTAAAGTAGCTGTTAGGTTCAAAGTGAAACTCTAAAATGAAACTCTAGAAGGAAAAAGAAAACAAGAATTCACACATATTCGTTTATTTATGCAATTGACAAACATGAGTTTCTTATGACAGGATGGTATGTAAGGTGCTATTATAGGAAAACACTCCAGGTTGTGCTGTTATTGGAAAATAATCAACAACAAGGTGCTGGGATGAATCAGAGTAACTGTTACCATTTCAAAGTTGATTATTTTCCAATTACACCATACTATAAAGCTTTAAAACTCCTTTTACAACAGCAAAGTCAATGGTAATAATTTTATTTGAAAATGGCATGTCACAGATCTGATCTGTTTCACAAAAACTGTTGTAAAGTGCTGACGTTTAGAATGAGTGCCTTATTATAAACCCCTGAGCTAACATCAGAGCTTCTGTTACAGAAATTTAATAAACATTTGTTTACATGGAAAAAGGTCTTATATGAAAAGTGTTTTCAGGTCCATAATGAAACTAAGCCTTGGACGTCATGACAACGTCAATGGGCCCGATTTATCTTTTGAAAGCCTTTCTGTACAAAGTAACAGATTTAATTTGTGCCTGGGAAAGACCCTTATAATGCTGTAAAATGAATAAAATGTTTTCCTTATTTACCAGAGGCTCATCAGGTCCAGAAAATTTCACTTTAATGTCTTGCAGATGTTTAAGAATTGGCTCATCGGCTTCCTGATGGGAGAAAACCGTTACAGGTCATGTTAAAAACCTAAAGAACGGTAGGCCTTATGGAATTCTGAACTATTAACACATTTTGTCCAATCTCCCCTAAAGAAAGTGTGACAATAAATGATTTCACTGGGAGAAAGGTTCACTGGCTCACCTGTAGCATATCGCTCAGCATGTCCACGCTGTGAAATATAGTGAGCCAGAATTCAGGAATGCCTTTGGGATTTTCCTCGGCAGTGCCCTCCTCTTCCGGTTTCTTCTCTTCTATGGAGGCTTTCTTCTGTAGCTCATCCTGAAAAGAGCAGGACAGGCTCTGATTACAAGATTACATGCCACTCTGTTGACCACATGAACATTAGGCCCTTCACAGTGATTTAACTAGGAAAGTCCAATACTCATTTACTATCTTGACGATCTAAAGAGGTTTGGTTTGGAGGAACAATTACAAGAGCATTAATCACCACACTGAAAAGCTATGCTGATGGTCTATTTTGATTGATTTAACAAATTTAAAAATAAAAACTCTGAAAAGTTGAATATAAAGCCTATTTTACACCAGACAAGGTACGAATGTGGTGCGGACATAGGGCTCCAGCGATCATCGGATAGACACAAATTCAAATCCTTACAACGTTTTTTACCAATCCATGCCAGCAAATTTGTGAGTGTTTTGTGTCCAAGTGGGTTGGTAATAATGCTTCTGCCTGTTAATCAGAACAAAACTAGCCAAGAGTAGGTGTTTGCGAGCTCATGGACAGTGGATATAAAAAGTCCACAGACCCCTGGTAAAATGGCAGGGTTTCTAATAAATCATGTCAGTTTCTTTTCCAACTTTAATGTGGCATTCTTTAAATTCAAGTAAAAACGAAATACAATATTTTTTAGGAAAAATAACCCCTCACAATAACCTGGTTGCACAAGTGCGCACGTACCTTAACTAATACTTAGCTGACGCATGAGTAACAGTTTACAAATATGATTTTGCTGGAATTGGCAAATAAAAAGAAAAACTGAGAGAAAATATTGTTTAAAAAAATTAAAATAAACAAACCACAGACAAACACCACAGGTCTTCCAATATGATGTTAATCAATGTCGCATTTCACACTATATACACACAAATTTCTGGCTACAGAACTTAATCTTCATGCAATATTTTAGAGTGCATGCCCATAATCTTGACAACGTATGCGCTATGTTTCAGCATATACCCCTACAGTAGCTTCACGTGGTGTGGCATTGGTAATCTTTTTGTGAAAGGTTTATCTGCTAAACAGTATGGTATACTCAATGATTATGTGGTCAAATGCTGGCTGTGAATGGGAAAAGAAGTTGCAGAGAACGAGCGGATACTGAATGAATGGTTACACCTGTGTGTGGTTAGGAATGAGGTGTATTTATAGTTTGTTTGTGTTACAGTCATTGTGTTTGCTCCACAAAAGAGAAAGATGACCTTGACCATGAAAACAGACCGACAGCCCTTTTTTTGTTTAACAGAAAAATTTCATTTAATGTGGTAAACGAAGTGTTGAAAAGCACTCTGGTTTCAAAACAAAAGACTACATCACTCTTTCCAAAGCCTGCCTCCTGCTTCCTAATTCTATTTGATACCTACCAGGGTGGTAATGATATACAGTTATTATGTTTGTAGATAGAACATATATTTGCTTGTTATATTTACTACACTAACAATAGAGTAACAAATGCTCTGCTCAGGTGTAAACCACACCCATTCTAAAGTGAGAAACGTCATGGAGCGGGTTGCGACATGTCATGCTTGTTCAGGTGTAAAATATGACAAAGAGTGCTAATACTCACTGCCAGCTCTTCATCCTCGTGATCACTCTGCCATTCACATTCCTCATCTGTAGGTTCCACTTCACCAGTTACAATGCTTTTCCTCTGCAGCCAAAACACAGTGGAGAAAGAAATAAACACACCACACTGAAACCGCAAGTAGATGAATTAGAGATTATGAGCCCTAGTCATCTAGTTTCAGGAAATGAAGTTTTTCCTCATTTTTTGTATAGAAAGGCTGACAAAGGCAGGGGAAAACTACATTATTCACACTTCAGGGTGTACATGCCAAATTATGTGCCTCAAAAAAACAAAGAAAAAATGAACAAACAAACAAACCCTGATGTGTTTTATATTTAACATATCTGTGAAATTAAAGCTTTAATGCAGCGTTTTCACCAGCGTCACCAAGGTTCAGTGTGTTACGTATTCATCACGTAAACTGACTTACATTCACCATTTATTGGATCAGATTTATCCACTTCAAAGTGACACGAACCTTAACATTTTATGTCAATTGTGTATTAATTACTATTTTAACTACCTAACCCACAAGAGGACCAATTCGTACTGGTTCATGGCTCACCCTATTGGCGTTATGTAGACTCAAATCCATATATAGCACCAAGAACATCTTCCGTCTGCATTATTTTACATTCAGAGCTGGGTCTCACCTTGTCAAACAGTGGTTGATATAGAGCAGCATACTTTCTTTCCAGCTCATGTACCTCCTCATAAAATTTGGCTTCTATGTGTGCGCTCTTGACTTGCAGATTCTTTAAGGCGTTGACTCTTCTCCTGACGGACAGCGGTAAGCTGTAGGGACGAGAGAGCGGGGAGGCGGTTTACGAATGGATGAACATCTGGTTCTGGTTGTTTTTTAATTACACCAAGCAAATGTAAATCTGAGTAAATGTACATTAAGAACCCTGTGTTTCACCAGGACACTGAGCTCCTTGGCGAAAGTATAAGTCACCAATATGCCCTCCAGTAACCGAAGCAAAGTGAGCTGCAAGGTGGAAATTATTGGATAATATACATGGTAGACAATCTTTACTATCGACCTGCTGATTTCTAATCACTTAAATTGATGAATAGTCAAATATTCAGTAAGATTCTTACCTGTCCATAACTAAAGGGTTCTGTGTTAAGTTGTCTAGTCTGTCCTGAAGAGCCGCCAGTGCTTGTGGGTTCTGCATCACCAGATCACTGCCTACCTTACCTGCAGACAGAAGACAGTTATCAGCACACAGAAAAAGAACCTTTTATCTGGGAGATTCAGACCAGTTTATTTTTCAAAGTAGCAGTGGAAGTGACACCAAGACACAAACCCAGGACTAAAAATCCAGTTTAAAAAAAAACCCTAAAACTTTACATTTTCAATAAAGTCCTTTAACTCCACTTATTTACATGTTCTTAAAGTCCTTTAAAGTCCACTTGTTTACATGTTCTTCGTAGAAATTGTGAAAGGGTTTTACATGTCCAACATTTTTACTCATCTGCTGCTGCTGTGTCTGCGTTGACTGGCACATGAGAACAAAGGAAACAGCTACATTTTTATCACCATTACAATTATTTTTAAAATGCTAGGTTTGACACTTCATGGATTTTTTTTTTTTTGTGGATGGTTAAAAAATACCCACCTATTTTCCTCCTGAAAATTCTGTATTTGACTATTTACAGCTGGGCTGCATTCTCAACAAATATTTTGACTGATGACAGCTAATATTAGAATGTTAAATATATTATGTCTACAGGTTTTATAAAAAGTGATCCCCTCACTTTCATCAGAGCATCTTTCAAGCGCGAAATCGAGTTAAGATCAGCGTACCAGCCAAAAGATTAACAATGTCAGATGTGGGAAAGGGGGGTGAGTTCAAAACACTTGCAGAGCGGTCAGTCATTCCATATTCAGTTACTTCACTTGGCTCATCTAACATTCTTATTTGTGGGAAATTCTTTTTAAAACTCTTTTTGGGTTTGATTCATCATACCAATATTAAATTGTGATGCGTCTATGTAAAGTGCATGAAGGTTGGCAGAACTGCAAATGCAATTTATCATCTTTTTATAAGATGTGTACAACTTTTTAACCTGAAACTAGCCAAACAGCTTTCTTCACCCTTTCCATTTGGGACCGATTAGCACAGGTAATAGATTTTCTAAAGACTAATTAGCTTTTGGCCTGACAGATAGTGAGAGATCGTATTCTACTCCCTTGAATGGTATGGAATTTTGTTACAATGCTGGAGTGTACAGATTTCAGATGTATCTCCATGTCTGATTGACAGATTGGACAGGAATCCAATTGCTGCAACGTCTTGAAAGCACAATAAACAAGTCTTCATAAAAGTTTTAGACCGAAACATTATACTACCCGTGCCAGAATAGCATCTCAAAATAATCACACACAGCGTGACTTTACAGAAGAAACAACAGTCCACCAGGTGATAAATATTTCAGCTTGTGAACTGCTACAGGGTAGCTTGCTCCTTTTTTAATAACAAACAATGAAGAGCATTGTGGAGTTTATAACAGCATCATGGTTAACTTTACCTTTGGCTTCAATCTTATCACTGTCCATCTCATAAAAATACAGCTCGATTTTTCTGTGAAGAGGCAAAATTTTTTATTAAGGATATAATTATTAAAAGAAAAAAACAGCTTACATACAAGATGAAAACACACAAACTCAATTTGAATGTATTCTTGACAACGAATCACTAACATTACTACGCAAACAACCATTATGCATTAATAATAAACTAATAAACTGATTCAATTATAAAATTTTGTTGCTGGAATAAATATGAAAATTATGAATTGATGCTAATAAATTAGCTAGTTTGCACACAGCCAATGAATCTTTTGTATAAATTGAAGACTAACGAATGAGTCAAAACACGACAAATTTACCTGGAACATCAACATTTTCCTCTTGCATGGTTGTAAATTATTACGAAAATACTTAACTAAAATTGTACTGTAATTGAATTTATTATCTCAAACCTCAATAAGCTGCACAATATTAAAAACATCACCAATGACAAAACTCATCTGAGGTATTATGAAAATTTCAATTTACCTCAAAGTCCCCCCAAAAAATGGCGGCTCAGCAAGTTCAGTTAACTAGTGAGACGTGATTATAGAATAATTTTAGTTGTATGGTGTATTTCTTTAACACCTTAACAGCACATCTGTGAGAAATGTTGACATTTCAGACATCTCTGCTCTGTTTAAAGATCAGTTCTGCTTCTGCATTGTTAGTACAAAAGCTAGCTAAAACGTTAGCTAGTTGACGCTCGGCGTCCGTAATTTCTCAGTTGCCTAGCAACAGAGCTCGCGCTACTTTTTCCCTTTTCTTTTTTTTTTTTTTTTAACCCACTTGACCAGCGGTATATCTTGTTATTCAGCTTCTTATGACGGAAAAAAACCCGCAAAAAATATCGTTCATTATAAGCGCAGTGTATATGTATTTACGTCATTTCGTTTTGCGGATTTAGTCCAAATCAGTAACTTCATTTTTGGAAATATTTAGCCGTGCGGCGCACTAAAAAACCCCGCTAGCTCAGTCCAATGACGCAACTCGGCCAATTCTGCTAGCTGTCGAAGTTAGCTCAAGGCTAGCTAGCGAAAACATTTCCAGCCTGTTCAGAATTTAGTCACAAATATTGAAGAAGTTTAATGTAGTTATTAATATATAGGCTAAAGTGTGCAACGGCGCTGTTTTTACCTTGCCGGTTACTCCAACTTGCTAGCATTTGATGCTAACATAAAAAAAAAAAGATTCTGGGCGGTACCACAGGATTTCACGAGCTAGCGAGTTACTTCACTGATTTTTTTTTCCTGTATAAGAAAATTAACGGGTTAATCATAGCTAGCTGGTTAGCTAAATTATAAACCCTAAATTAACTGACTTGTGATGAATCCAAACTCGGTTTTATAGTTAGATAGCGGTTCATGTGCTAACAAATTACCTGCCTGAACATTTACACTCAGCTAAGTGAACTAGCAACATATTTACAGTTACTTCAAGAGACTAATGTTAGCTAGCGAGCTAACTCGGCTAATACAGCATCAACAATACAGCTGGTCAAAAAAATAGCCTGTCAAAGCGGAAGACACACGGAACACGCCCGAAAACGCAAAAAACAATACAGGCCACAGACTGAGGGCTTTTCAACGAAAATCCAGGCGATCAAAAATGTGTATTTGTTTTCGGTCTGCCAGTTTTCTTACCTTTTCCAGAGCTGTTAATCTTCACATGGATACTTTCAGCACTTTGTATCAGTGCTAAAAGCCCACTGCTAGCGCCACCTGCTATCTGTGATTGTAAGTGCAACACATGAGCATGTTAAACTAGAGATTCATCCCAGAAGGTTTGAAAATGTTAAGCAAAAAATGTTGTGGGTCACACCTGTATACTTATAATACAATAGAGTACAGTGATCTTTAGTGTTGGAATTGGCAACTCTTTTCAGGGGAAAGTAGCGAAGGCATGCTCAATGTCGTCAGAAGTCCCCGGATGGCATCATAGATTCATATCCATATTAATTGTCATTATCATTTGCATATCAAGACGTGCTACAGGAAGAAAATTTTTTTTTAACTTGAAGATACTTAAAATAGTTTTTATCAAAGTAACAAATAAAGAAATAAGTTATTTATTTTCTTTAGAAATTTTACAGAGTAAACAAAGGGTGATCTGATCCTAAGTGGTCAGCGCTAATCACATATGTGAACATAGTACTGTGGCTACATTCACATTACAAGCCTCATTGTTTAATTCCAGTTTTTTGCTCAGATCTTGATGGTTCACATTCTTAATTGCAAGTGACCTGCATCTACCTTTAATGAGAAAGCGCCTGTTCTCTGAAACAGTACACACATTCATAAGGCAAACAGTTGATCAGAAGGACATTTCTGCCTGTAGCGGAAGGCTGACATAATAAATTTCTGACACCCTTCCTCCAGCTGTAATAATATATGAAATCCAATCACAGTTTGTCACAAAAGATGTATTTAAAATGACAGCTATGCATTTCATTTGACCACTTGTGACTGGTTAACTCAAGACCGATGCTAACCAGAGTTAACCAGAGTCAAACCAGAGCAGTATGGTGGAACAACATGTCTTGTATGGGTTTCCTAAAGGTTCTCAGGTTACATCTCACTTTCCAAAAACATTATTGTAGGTGGATTGGTAATGCTAAATTAAGTGTGAATAAGTATGTGATTGGCGTCCTGTGATGGACTGGCACCACATAACATAGTCTCAAATCACACCTAATGTTCCTTGGATAGGCTCCAGTCTATATCAACAAATATAATGAGTAAAAAAATCATGCACTTTAAAAGTCTTTTCAAGCAGATGTTTAGAAGTAACCTGTTCATTCACTCAATCAGCTAAATATACTCAAAGACTTAATTAAAAAAAGCCCTAATTATGTTGTGTAATTAGGTCCTAATTACACAACATACTCTTTATGTGGCTTTTCCTGTCTTATCTTTAAATAAGCATTATTTGTTCACATGGGTAAAAACACACACACACACAAACCATTTTCTCATGATACTTTACAAAATATTTATTAGTCACAAAAGATAAATCTGTGACCACTTTTAATGCAAAAAGGAAGAGAAAAAAACTTTCCAAAAGCCTTGTGTACAGGATTTAACGCCACAAAGGGGTTAGACAATAGGTCTTAGATCACAGAATAATAGCAACAGTTCTGGCCGATGATCAAATAAACATTGGCTACATCGATAATTTAAAAAACGTCATACGTATAATTAGGTCTATAAGTATTTGGATAGTGCCAATTTTTGTAACTTTGCATCTGTAAACCACTACAATGGATTTGAAATGAAGCAATCAAGATATGATTTCAGCTTGAATTCAAGATATTTAACAAATATATTGCATTAAACATTTAGAAATTACAACCATTTTTACAGTCCCTCCATTTTAATAGGCTCAAAAGTAATTGGACAATTGACAGATAATCAGTTTCATGGCCAGTTATGGCCTGTTTCTTCATTATTTCATGACAAATTAAGGAGATAAAAGGTCTGGAGTTGATTCCCAGTATTGAATTTGCAATTAGCAGCTGTTCACAGGAGCTGTCAATATACAGTTCAAAGAGGTGTTGATGCAAGTGAAGGAGGCCATTAGGCTGAAATTGGAGAGACAGCAGAAACTTTAGAAACAAACATCAATTTAGTACATTCTTAAAAAGGAGTGCACTGTTGAGTTTAGCAACTCCAATAGCCTTATAAGACCACGGAAGACAACTAAAGTGGATGATTGTAGAATTCTTTCTTTGGTGAAGAAAAAACACCTTAACATTTAGCCAAGTCAAGAACAGTCTTTAGGAGTAAGGCCTATCATTAGCCAGATTCCCATTGCAGTTTTGCATGAAATAAAAGTGATATTTAAAACATTTTGACAAAACACAATTTTGAATTGAGTTATGCAATTAAAGCGATAGCTCTTACAGAGTGCTCTTTTTTGCAGAAAGGTAGTGTATTCATATGCTATTCATGTCATGTGACTTAAATGCAAAAAATGTGTTTCCATTTAAGTTTTGTGAAACACTGCTTTGTCGAATTGTCTGAAAAATCACTTCATGCGAGTGTAAAAACTTTTTTGCAATATAGATTTTTTTTTTATTTGCATGTTTCCATTATTTGTTTTTTAGTGCACAAATTGCATATTAAGCAGGTTAATGGAAACGTGGCAAAGATGCTTTGATGAATTTAAATACAGAGGGTTTCACTTCAAGATGTGAACCACTGCTAACATTCAAGAACAGAAGGGCCATATTAGACAGATTAGATTTTAGAAGCCTCCCCAGTTCTGGAACAAGATTCTTTGGACAGATGAAACCAAGATTAACTTGTACAAGAATGATGAGAAAAGGAGAGTATTGAGAAGGAAAGGAAGGGCTCATGATCCAAAGCTTCTTAGGGCAGTCAAATGGAATGTTCTTAAATGGCCTTAAAAGTTCTTAAAAGTCAGTCAACCCAAATGAACATGCTTTTCACGTTCTGAAGACAAAACTGAACTGAAGGCAGAAAGACCCACAAACTAGCAGCAAGTGAAAGCGGCTACAGTAAAGGCCAGGTTCAATTTCACTGCAGTGGTGTACAGAGGCAACATGCCACTGTCCAAATACTTATGTACCTGACTGTATAATTTATTATAATAAACAGGAAAAATTATTAATTAAAGTTTTTTTTTTTGTTTTTTTTTAATTTACAGAAAATAGTAAGCAAAGAATGTCCCCTGTGTTATATTAACCACAATGGCATGATACTTTGGGGTTTTTTTCTGATCACATTATTGATATAATCTTTTCAGCCTAGGTTTAAAAACCTTAGTGCAACAGTAATAATAAACATCTAAAGCTTTGCCCAATTTAAGATGTTGGATTTCCAGATTCAAATCCCTGTCCATGACAGAACTATACATAACCTGACATAACATCTTTAATCATACGTGGTGTTTTCTCATTGTTCTTACAATATAGTGCATAAACAAACAAAAAAACTACAAAACTAAATACATAGGTACACATGCAATTATCTTTTTGTACATGAGGACTAATTCCTCAGGCAGGTTGCTGGCTTCTGATAAATGCAAGTATAAGAGTTTAATAACCACAACAACAACAACAACAATGACAACAATAACTATAGCAATAACATTAAACAGTGCCTGTGATTCCTCACATACAAGTTTGATATATACAAACACGCTTAAAATCAGTGGATTACTTTAACAGTCTTCTGCACTGCTACACTTTTTTAAAACAAATTATACCAGTAGTGAGATTTTTAAACATTTTTAGTAAAAGTTTCAGTGCTACATGACAGATTGCATGTTACAAATTAGAAAAAACAATTGAGTGCCTACAAAAATGTCCCAAAAACAAAATTTTTTAAAATTTCAAATTATGATAAAAAGGCTATAAATTTCCAAATAAAAAAATCCCCTCAAATTTCTCTTTGGTATGGAGGGATATTAAGGCTGAGATGTATTATGGAGACCTTATCTCAAATTTGCATCAGGCACAAGAAAATTAGCTACATGCTTTTTACCAATTCTACACAATCTTATGTATAGTGTATAAAAACATTACATTTTCCATATTTTATGTATTACCATTATTTTATTAGTTGAGCCCAATAATTTTTTTAGCTATGACTTGCTTAAATTACAGTGTTCTCAGCTTAACCGATGACATAGTGGTACTCCTCCTGTTATTTAATATGATATTTCATTTGTAACAGTGTAAAGATAGTAACTAAATGAAACAACAAAATTAAGTCACAAACTGTTAAGTTAAAACTATTCAGCACAACACTTCTTACAATGTCAAATAAATCCAATCTGTTTTATTTAACTTTTTTCATTTATAAAACACTGAAGATTGTTCATCTTAACATAAGAAGTTTACATAAAAATTTAAAGTTTGTATTTAATTATGTGAGGGACGGACGGACCTGCCATTAAACCAAAAATAGTGGCAGATCAACTGATATAAAAAATGCATAGATAATAAAATCTATAAACTAACAGATCCTGAATAAAATCTCTTATTGACATTTTAAAATTCTTCTAATCTTATGTAAGATCTAAATTTGCTAATCAAGTGGGCTGTACTCTGTTAACAATCAGGACTTGCTATAATTATTAGTTTTAAAGGTGTTTAAACTAAAACGTACAGCCATGTTCATCATGCTCCGTTGATGTCTGGATTGAAGCTTTAAGTATATGCCCTTCATATTTCTCTTAAACAATTGTCTTTCGTGTCTTCAATAAGAAGAGTCAGCTTGGAGTTCCCTAACACATTTGCAATACACAAACTGTGAACGTTAGTGCAAATATTTGAGCCTTTTAATGATTGTTGTTAAAACCCAACTGGTTAAATGCATAATTTATTGAATTAATCCCTCAGCTAGAACTTGGGAAACCCTGAGATAAAAATTTGGGAAAATTTAAAGTAATGTACAAAAATCAAAGAAATAATTCATTTACGATTACTAGCAAGCCAATTATTATTACAAAGCTGATACTGTTCATCTTTGGACTTAAAAAGCCATTCAAATTTTGCACTGTATAATATTTAAGTTGGCACTTAAATATTATATATATATATATATATATATATATATATATATATATACATATATGTATACATGAAAGCTTTACAGTATAATTACAATATATAACAGACTGCAGGTATTATCTTCCCATTTGTTATATTCCCACCCATTAAGGTAATACATTTATTCAGCACTATCATGTTATAAGTTTGTGCACCTGGAAGCACCTATTTGACATTTGCAAAGCTGAAAAAATGACTGAATGAATCACAGTACATAAGACAGCTTAAAGTCTTGATAAAAGCTTGTTACGCATTTAGCGTAGAAAAAAAATCCATTTTAATTTTATTTACACAAAGATACCTTGCCCGCAAGGTGTGCAGAAATATCCCTTGCTATTTGGTACAATTATTGATCTGTAATTTCACAGAATTTCTTTGAAGCAGTATAAACCATTTTGTTTGAGACACTAGAACACGGGTTAATTTTAATTTCTATTTCCAGTATTTGAACGGGTGGAAAGAAATTTAACATGACAGCACCACAATTTGAACAAAGGTGCACAGAACAATTTGGAAAAAAAGAACCAGCATTCTTATGGGAAAAAGGGATCATTTCTGTTCAACCCAGGAACTTAGCTAAGCAAGTCGTTGCAACACTGCTTTGTGTAAACATTTAGAAAACTTCCTGTAAAACCCACATATTGATAAAAAAAACATTGATTATCAAGACAATGCAAGCTGCAAATTAACCCAACATTTCCACTGTTGCCTGGTCCTTGCTCTCCAGCCAGTCAAAGCCAGCAGAATTCACAGTCTCATTGCAAATCTGTTGGAAAATCGGGTCATTCTTGAGTTCCTCAAGTGTTGGTTCTTCATACTGCACTTGCTGCTGACTTGATGCTGGATCAAAGAGAAGGTCTGCATCTAAAGAGTTTAAATCATTCATGCTACTGGAGAGTTCAGAGCTTAGTTGCATATCACCAGGAAACTCTGAACATCCAGTTCCAAGTTCGGTTGCTTGGCCTGGAAGCTGTGAAACAGTGTTCAAGTTGTCTTCACCTAACAGGTCTTTATCAGTGGTATTGAAAAGGAAGGACTGCTGGTGCTGATGTTGCTGGAGGTCTCGCTGTGGTGGAACCATCAAGGCCTGATTTTGCTGCTCTACAGATAGCTGTTTGTTCTCTTCTGAGACTGACTGCCCTTGGGCCTCCCGTGCTGAGAAGCTCATTTGCTCCCCTCCGTTGTTCTTCATGAGGTAAGCAGACTTTGTAAATTTGTAAGCTGAGGAGCCAGGTGAAATCATAATCTGGTGATTGGCACTGGCAGGGAAACCAGAAGCACCCGTTGTTTCCAGGATTTGTGAGAGGTTCATGCGAGCAGTGTAATTGGATGGCATATTGTTCATGCCAAGTCCACGTACCACATTGTCTCCATCACCATCCATCTTGTTGAGCAGGATATTTGTAATGTTTGTAGTGTTGCTTGTCTGCCCACCAGCTTGCATGGGCAAAACTTCTGTCTGCATCATCACATTAAGTGGTACAGACTGACTTCTCTGAACCATGCTGCTAACGCTAGTATTCGCCTGACTATTAGCAAAGATATTCAGCACTTCCGGTGTGACTGGTGAATTAAAAGGAGAGACCACATAACGGCGGACATTGGGGTTTGGGGTTCCACTCAGGTTGCGCTGCCTGACTGCTGGACTGACACTGCGGCAGCGGAATGATCCAGAAGAAGAAGAGCTGGTTTTGTTATCAAGTGGGGCTGGAACAGCAAATTCCTCCTGTTTATTAAGGTTTGCCATGCTAGCCACCTGCTGCTGGACTGGCGAAATAGGTGTCAAGCGACTTATGTGCATGTCATGGTGCCTGACTGGTGATGGATATGTCTGGCCAGGAATTGCAAAAGCGTGAGGTTTCCTGAATTGGTTATCCACCAGAATCTGATAGTTTGGCAGAATACTAATTCCACTGTTGGAATTACTACTACTGTTATTGTAGTTATTATTCATCCAGTCCAGCTTAGCTTTATCTGGATGGGTTGCCATTGGTCTTTGCATGGGCTTGACTGGACTAGATGAGATGGTGCTGCCATCATGGTAACTTGTGATGTTCGAATTAATAGGCGTGAAGGCAAATGGGTTCCTACACTCAACAGGACTGGGCGGAACACCACTACTGCAGTTTGAGTGGGGTGTTCCAATTGGGGTTTGGCAACTGCTTCCCAGAGCACTGTCTACAGGGGTGGCGGGGGCAAAATGTGAGCAGGGGCTCTCACGGGTCAATCCCTGCCCCATTCCGATCATCTCTGCGCTATGGGTGGGGGTGTGGATAGGTGTGCTGCTAGTGTTGGCCAAGTTGTAGCAAGAAGGTCTGGCCTGGTGAATGGGTATCATGCTGTTCTGCATGGCAACCTGTTGAGTTTGCAATGCCATGTCCTCACAGCCATCAAAGCTTTGCATGGAACTGTTCATCTTCATCTGCTCCTCCATCTGAACTAGTTCCTCTACGATACTGTCCTGAGTCATGTCATCATCATTAAATGGGAAGTAACCCACATGTGGCTGAGATGAGGTATGTTCCCCCATATCAGTGGTCATCTGCCCCAGCTGGCCTGTGGTTGTAGTTCGAGTCATCACAGGGGGTTCCATAACAGAACTGGCTATTTGCCTGTTTTTTACTGTCCCCTGCTGAGAATAAATTTGTTGCTGAATGCCATCTTGCTGCTCGTTATTCCAGAGAACAGCATTCAGTTCACATACTGCAGAGGAGGTGGACTGCTCTGAGCCTACCTGCATGGCTTGGGTATTTTTGCTTGCATGCTGCTGTACCAATGCCTGACCTGGGGCGCTAACAGTACGAGTAACTATTGGCTTGCTGTTCATATTGGATGAAGACCCTTCCCACTGTCCTTGGGAAACACTTCGAGGTCTGTTAAAGGTCTGACAGCTTGTATTCCTGACTTGACAATCCTGGCAAGGGTCACCCACAGCTGTGGTACCAGTATTGACATTTTTTACATTGGATGAGGACCCTTCCCATTGTCCCTGCAAGATGCTTTGGGTACTGCCAACAGTCTGGAAGCCATTATTTCCAGCTGAACTATCAGAGAATGCAAGGATACGAGTAGGAACACTGGAATTAAGCTTCACCATAACTTTTCCAGCAGCTGAAGAAAGTTCACACTCTGGTTCAACAGGATTGTCTGACCTAGAAACATGCTTCACTGCAGTTTTCATAGCCAATTTTGCATCATCCCTTCCCTCAGAAATATAAATTTTTTTGACAGGTGTCAGACTTGAAACTGGGTGTAAGCCTTGTCTTTTGCGAGGGCTTGGAGATGCCAACTCTGTATCATTGGATGATGTCATAAAGGCGCTACAACTTGCTGTTGGGGTACTCCTGGTTCTCTGAATGTCCTGATACAAAGTGCTTTCAATGGGATTATTATTGCTGCCAGCAGCCAAATTGCTTCCTTTAGGGAGCATCTGATCATTAAATTTGTTCCCTGATTGCCTGTCCAATTCTGCAGAGGTTTTAGCTATAGGTGTAGGCACACTTGCAGCTCTGGGTTTGAGTGCTCCTTCTGCTTGCATTCCCCCACCAGTTGTCCCACCCTGAGCTTCTCTTGCCCGCACTACAGCATCAACAACATCCAACTTGATGTTGATTGCTGGTGTTGTGGTTGTTTGTCCTGGCTTTGATAGTGTTGATGGCATTGCAGCAATGGAGCCACTACGGACACGTATAACAGGCTTGAGGTCATCACTACGGCTGGTGATTCCAGCAGAGGCAGGTCTAGCTGTGGTGGCAGCAGTGCTGGTGGTACTGTTGCTGGGCCCCAGAGATATGGCTGTCATTTTCACAATGTTGACGGGGCTGTCTTTAGGTGATGGTATGACCGTTTTGATGGAACTTTTTGTGATTAGGAGTGCAGGAGGTGAACGTAGCGTAATTGTGCTAGTTGTAACTGGTTTAGGCAGGATTTGGGCATAGCGATGGCGAGCGGGACGATCACCAACAGGACTTGCAGGGATGTTCTGCGGGGTCTTTGGACATCGGTTCACAGGCTGCACCGATTGGGTGACTACCTGAAAATTGACAGGGAGCACCTTGCTTTCTGCCGTTGCCACAGGAACTGGGCTGGGAGACATCAATTGCCTGCTTCTTTGAACCTGAACAACAAAATAGAGTGAACATAACATCCATAATATGACTTCTTTTTACAGTCGGGTCTATATGTATATGGACAGTGACAAAACTTTTTATAAATTTGACTCTGTACACCACCACAATGGATTTGATATGAAGCAATCAGGATGTGATTGAAGTATAGACTTTAATTCAATGGGTTTAACAAAAATATTGCATTAACAGCCTTTGTTTAAATAGTCTCTCCATTTTCACATGCTCAAAAGTAACTGGACAATTGACTCATGAGCAGTTTCATGGCCAGGTGTGGCCTGGTTCATCTCAAGGTAGGAAATATGGTGATGAAGGGTTCCAAACTTCAAACAGTCCTTGACTGCAAAGAATTTGCATATACATCCATCAATTATCTATACCGCTTTATCAATCTGGGTCGCTGGGAAACTGGAGCCAATCCCAGCATCTTCGGGCGAGAGGCAGGGTACACCCTGGCAGGTCACTAGTCCACCACAGGGCCAACACAGACAAACAACCACACACGCTCACATTCACACTTATGGGCAATTTAGAGTAGCCAGTTGACCTAATCTGCATGTCTTTGGACTGTGGGAGGAAACTGGAGCATGCACGGGGAGAACATGCAAGCTCCTCACAGAAAGGCACCCTGGGGCACCCTGGGTCACCCGGGGTTTGAACCCAGGACCTTCTTGCTGTGAGTCGACAGTGCTAACATTCAACAAATCTATGTTAGTGATATGTTAGTTTGTCCAATTACTTCTGAGCCTGTGAAAATGGAAGGACTATGTAAAAAAATGGTTGTAATTCCTAAACAGTGAATGCAATATTTTTGTTGAATTAAAGCTGAACGTCTACACTTCAATCACATCTTGCTTGCTTCATTTCAAATCCAGTGTGGTGGTGTACAGAGGCAAAATTATGAAAATTGTGTTCAGGCCCATATAATTATTGACCTGACTGTAAGCATAAGCATTTGACTTCCTATACAAATTAAAATAGTTACCGTAACTGGGCTAGGAACTGCGGCTACCACAATACCAATGGTGGGCTGCGGTGAAAGTAGGGCAGGGCTTCCACATGGGATTCCTGTGCTAGCACAAGGAGTAGTGACCCCTTCTGCCCTCCTGCCCAGAGCTTCTGGAGAAAGCGGGGAGTGAAGTTTCTGTTCTTGCTGCTTCTTCTGGATCTTTCTCTGGAGCTGCTGCTTGGCATCGATGGAAGGGGATGTCAGTGTTTTGACCTGAGGCTGGAATGAGTGAGCATCAGTTGTGGGCATGAACGCAGAAGACTGAACAGACACTGGGGCCCCTGAGGACATCAAGAGAAATAAATACATTATTAAAAAAGGAGGCTGCATGCTTAATATTTAAAATCATATAATAGTAGAGATCACCACTGACAACTATTAACTACAATTGCTATTGGAGAACCCCCTGTCCTGCAAATTATGGTGCTTTCTCTGCTCTAATACAACCACTTCAAATCAAGTTGATTTGTTGAATGAAGTGTGCTGGGAGCAGGGTAAAGACTAAAATGTGCAAGACAGAGTTCTGCAGGACCAGGGTTGGGAACCTGCGCCATAGAAATTGCCACAAAGCAGTTTTTTCCAAAATCTGAATGAACACTGCATGGTCAAAAGCATGTGAACACTTGACCATGACACTTATTTGTGGGCCCTTCCCAAACTGTTGCCACATTGTTGGCTGCACATAATTGTCTAGAATGCATAAGTATGCGGTAGCATTATGACTTCTCTTCACTGGAATTAAGAGGCCCATACCTGTTCCAGCATGACTGCCCCTGATAACAAAATAAGGTCCATAAAGACAATGTTTGCCAAGGTTGGAGTGGAAGAACTCCAGTGGGCTGCATAGACACATGACCTTAAGCCCACTGAACACCTTTGGGTTGAATTGTAACTCTGACTGCAGGCCAGGCTTCCTCACCCGAAATCAGTGCTTAATTTCACTAATGTAATGTGGCTGAATGAACAAATACCCACAACAACATTTGAAAATCTAATGGAAAGCCTTCCCAGAAGAGAGGAGAATGTTAAAGGGCAGCCAACTCCATATTATTGCCATGCCTTTGGAAAGGGAAGTTCAAAAAGCACATAATATGTGACTTTTGAACATTCCATCCCATCTATTTGGTATATTATGGGTGTCATGGTCTGATCTCTTTCATATTTTTGGCCATGTAGTATACATTTAGATTCCTAATAAGCAAGCTGGAGGCAAGGAAACCCCCTGAGAGGAAACAAACTCAAATGGGAACCCATCGTCTTTGTTATAGGTGGTATCATTTAGCTATTATAGATACAAAACTAATTGTAATGGTTCCAATAAATTAATACAAAATTGTGATAGTTGGGATCTGTGATGATCTGTAACTAGAACCATTTTACTGAGATTTCTTTTTGTTGTTGTTTTTCATGAAAACAAAATCTAATGAGAAAACTGACAATGGGATTCCCTCTTCCTAAGGTATTCTGAAAATCAGCCTTTAGAGCTTGTAATCATGGTTAACTTTAATGTTAGTGTATTGATCGTAAGATAATTAATAAAAAACACAGATAAATGACAACTCTATAGACTGGAAATGTTTCAGTCTGATTCCATACCAACAGGGGGAGATATTGTATAAAGGTAAATCTAAGTTTTAGAGAAGTGCATCGTACCTGATGGGGATCCTGTCATCACGGTAAGAGCAGCAACAGACTTGGTGCTGATGTAGTGGCTGTTCAGCAGGAAGCGTGCCAGGTCCTCCACGCTAACAAACTGACGACTAAGCACTTTCTGAGCCCACTCACACACCAGATCACAGGCAGCAGAGCGAATCTCATCCTCCCCGCTGGAGTTCTGTCCGGTAGGTTCAAACCCCTCATACTGCCACATGCCAGAGCGAGAGAGAGACAGAGAGAGAGAACAGACAGGGACGAGTACATGGACATGAATTTGATTGCGACAAATGCAGAAACTGTTTTATAGCCTTTTTGCAGATTCATCTTTAGATATGTCCATTACATAATCTGGTTGCATGTATTCTTTAGTACATTTTTCATTCATTCACTGTCCACTTTATTAGGAACATTTGTACACCTGCATGTTCATTCTTTTATCTAATCAGCCAATCCTGTGGGAACAGCACAATGCACAAAATCATGCAGATACAGGTCAAGAGCTTCAGTTAATGTTCACATCAAACATCAGAATGAAAACAAAAGTGATCTCTGTGACTTTGGTTGTGGCATGGTTGCTTGTACCAGATGGAATGGTTTGAGTGTTTCTCATATGTATATCCACTCTACAACCGTGGTGAGCAGAAAACCATCTCAGCTCACTCAGTGTATTTTGTTTT
The DNA here is from genome assembly GCA_030068235.1 of Notoglanidium macrostoma. Lineage (NCBI taxonomy): Eukaryota > Metazoa > Chordata > Actinopteri > Siluriformes > Auchenoglanididae > Notoglanidium > Notoglanidium macrostoma. The sequence continues at coordinate 2,141,500 of JAQQZR010000023.1, read as the reverse complement.
TTGCACCATTCTCCAGAGACTGTTGTGTGTGAAAATTCCTGGAGATCTACAGTCTCTCAAACCAGCTCATCTGGCACCAACACCCAACACTGGCATGGTTAAAGTCATGGAGATCACACTTTTTCTTCATTTTGATGTTTGATGTGAGCATTAACTGAAGCTCTTGACCTGTAGCTGCATGATTTCTTTTGTTGCCACATAATGCCTGATTAGATAACTGCATCAATATGCTGGAAGGTGTTCATGTGCTCCTAATAAAGTGGATGGGGAGTGTACCATGCACAAAAAAGTACCCCATCTCCTGTTTTGTGTACATCCAGATTGGGAAGAGACGGCATGTGAATAAATGGCTTCTTTCTCAGGCCACTATAGCAATATGTGAGCAAGTGTTAAGGCAACAATTGTCAGAAATGTTCTCTACATAAACTTAAAGCAGGAGTTCTCAGTTCTCACTAAACATATTTACTGTATGGTGTAAGTGTAAAGGTTTATTTCAAGTTGACCATAAAGATCCAACATAACATTATATTTCTCAAAAATACAAAGACAAACCAATTAACTCTATCATTGCACATTGGTAAGTACATGGAGTGCAAAAGTTTGCATCCCCCTTTGTTTTCAGGGGAGAAAATGTACCTTGTTTTATTAGCGTTCTATTGATACAATACAGACTAAATTTTACTGCAATGGAGTCTTCATTAGCAAGCTCAAAAGACAGCTCCACTGGCGGATTTAGGCTGATAATGACTTAAATACATGTTGTGTTTTTTTCTCTTTAAGGGCCTAAAATGTTCAAACGGGCTCAGATTGACTGAGTGGTTGAGTTAGGTGTCAATAAGATCTGAAAACCCCTGTGCAATTGGCTATAAACCCCTGGCTATGTTTTGCAAATGTGTGTAACAGTAAGCACATGGTGTGTAAGAAAAAAAGTGTGGTGGCTGACAAGACTTCATGTTTCAGATTTCATATACAGTAAATACTGTACATAGGTCTTGGGCACATGTAAAGAATCCCTTTAAAGCAAAGGTGACTTCAAAAATAATGAAACTAAACTTTTCTAAATAAAAACATACCATAAAGTGTAGTAAACATTAATAACCTAAACAGAGTCAATACTTGGTGTGGCAAGTCTCTGCTTTTTAAAAATGCATCAGTATGGTTGGGTCCTTTTTGTGTAATTTTATAAGTTTATAATTGCCTGCTAAGCTAATTTGCAGGTAAAATTTGACAGACTGCATTATGGGTTTTTTTTGTCTACAAAGTGGCGAAAAATTTTGACATACAAAAATCCTGTAACATTGACTGACTCAATAATGCAATAAGTTATTAAATAAACATCAAAGAAAAAACTTTACAACACCGTTTCTAAAATAGTTGGGACGTTGTTTAAAATGTAAGTAAAACAGATTCCAATGATTTGCAAATCATGTAAACCCATATTTATTTGAAAACATGAAAAAGACAACACATCAAATGTTGAAACTAAGAAAGATTAAAATATATTCTTATTTCGTCTTTTCTGCCAGCAACACGTTTCAAAAAAGTTAGGACAACAAAAGACTGGAAAAGTTATATATATATCAGGCAAGATGGGGCAGCATTTCACTTTCAAAACTCCACCAGCTGGTCTCCTCAGTTCCCAATTGTTTACAGGGTGTTGATAAAAGAAGAGATGATGCAACGGTGTGGTGAACATGGCATTTCCCAATTCTTCTGAAACGTGTTGCTAGCATCAAATTTAAAATTGAGCATATACGGTATTTTCCAAAAAAACAATAACATTTCTCAGTTTCAACATTTGATATGTTGTCTTTGTTCTATTTTCAATTAAAATTTGGTTTATGTGATTTGCATATCATCACATTATGTTTTTTTTCACATCTTACATAGCGTCCCTACTTTTTGGAAACTGGGTTATATTAAAAAAAAATAGGGTGTCTAAGACTTTTGAACAGTACTGTAGATAAAGTTGACACAAAATGAATGCAACCTCTACCAAAAGCAAAAGCATGTGTTTCACGTCCTGTGTCCTTTCCCCTTCGGTGAATTTGCTTTCTGGTGAGTGAATTTCATTCACGTTCATTCAAGTTTCTCTCATATCGCGAGTTATGGCTCACATATACAATTTAATCTCTATGATACACTTTAAGAAATGTAGGGTTAATGATTATTAATTTATTTTAAAAAAATGGTTGTAATTATTATTAGGTTATTTATTTGTAGCTGCTTTTTTAAAAGTTTTTTAAAGGTGAGTGTTAATTCTTTATTAGCTTTTTTAAATGGAATTTTTAAAGATTTGGTTAATTTATTATTAATTTATTCATTTATAAATTAAAGCTTTTTAAATGAAACTTTTTTAAAGCTTTAGTGTTAGTTCTTTTAATTAATTTGTAACAACATGTTTTTAAGGTTTAATGTTAAGTGTCAGTGTAGTTTTTAGGTTTCTCCTATATCATGGAAGCAGCATAAATGTTGCCTCTAACATGAACAGCCACGCTGAATTTTGTTGTTGTTATTTTTTTCCTAATTATTATATGCGTGCGGTACTCGGAAATAGAAAAATGCAGAATGCAAACGTGGAAGTGCGTGAGCTGTTCACAGAAAGGAAAGGTCAAAATGTCCTGTGCTGGTATAAAGATGGGTTTGATTTCGTAACGGGGGGTTGAAGGGGATTGCTAGGTGTATTAGATTTCCGTTACTGTGACAACCGTCATCAACAAACTAGAGTTATTTTGGAACAGCACAACCGAGAAAATATAAATAGTCTGCATTCATGTATGCACTTTTAACCCTGGCTTTAACTCAAAAGTTAACCACAAATCTGTTCACTGATGTCCTAATGATCAGCATAACTATAACCCAGGACCTGTAATAGTTCCTTTGTCTGGGTTTCTATGAAGAATGTATAAATAATCTATGAAATGCCCACGACTGTCGTGTGTGAAAGAGGAGCTGCAATGGAGAAGACTTCCTGAAGGTCAGGCAAATTCCTGCCGCCACTCAGTTGGTCTGTCCGCCAGCAGCACGTACACACTTTATTGAATTTTCCTGATCTAAATTTAGGAGGTGCATGAACTACAACAACAGATGTCTGACAGTTCAAAAGGATCCTAACAAACAGTTTCAGAGAAGGATATTTGGATTTGCCCCTCATGCCGAGCCGGCGCGCTTTCATGTTGGGAAAAACGTTCTTCATGATCTTTCCGAAGTCGGCAGCACTGAGAGCGTGATAGGCCAGATTGTCACAGTAGCTCCTGAAAAATACAGAGCAAGACCCTGAGCTTATATTTAATACAGAGGAATATCAAGTAAATATAAAAACAGCTTGCTCTTGATCAAAATTAAACCCACCAACAAAGACGACTTCTTGTCTAACTCTGTCAAGTATATAAATATTTAAAAAACTAATACATATGTTTGGAACCCTGACTAATTTATAGAGTTGTTAAGTTTGTTTCTCTGAATAAACAGGCAGGCAATACGCATCGTAACATTATGTGTGTCTCATATTTCCTCTTTCTAGAACCATGACAACATAATATCAATGTTGTGATGAATAATATCATAATACGTGCTTCTGTATCGTGAGGTTTCTGTATATTTAGGTATCACAATATGCTTTTTCACAACCTTGTTACTGTTTTTTAAGATATGATTTGATGATGATTTTAAATTAGAATTTTTTTATATCATAAAATGTTACATTTTTTACGGATAAATACATTTCCAACTTTTAAGTCTACATACATCTAAGCTTTTTTTAAGGTTCAGTGACAATTTATTATTAATTTATAATTAACTATGTTTCAGTGTTTATTATTAACTTATGACTCATTTTTAAATGTTTTTAAGGTTTTATTGAATTTATTATTCATTTATTCTATAACTAATTATGTCATCACATTTTTGATATTCAGTGTTTATTACTAATCTCATTTTAAGTTTTTGTAAAGGTTCAGTGTTAATTTATATCACATTTGTACCAAATACCAAGTTTTTAAATGTTCTCTGTTCACTGAATATTAATTAAAAGGTTTAGTATTAATTTATTATCAAGTTAATAATTTATAGCTGCCATTTTAAAGATTTTTAAGGTTCAGTGTTAATTGTTTTGGTAACATTATAAATTAATTTTTAACTTAGTTTTAAAAGTTCAGTGTTAATTTATTATCAATTGATACATTTTTAACTACTTTTTAAGTATTTTTTTCAAGGTTCAAGGTTTTCAAATTATAACCGCTTCATTATAAATTCATAACACATATTTAAAAAAAAAATTTAAAGGTTCATTTATTAATTTATTAACTTATACCTTTTTTCATTTTAACATTCTGTAAGTAAATACTAATATTTTTTACTGTTTTACTTGCAGTTTGTTGCAAACCCATACATCCTGATGTCAAGTATTCTAGAAATGTATTTAAATATCATCGTGATATCTTGACACATAAACTCACTTGTACTCATCGAAAACTTCCTGTTTGGGGAGCGAGGTGTCTGCATGCTCCTCCAGATGATTCCGAATCCAGCTGAACGCGTGCATCTGCTGCGTACGGCTCGTAGACACGCAGCATTGCTCACTGCTGGAGATACAACAATCACTATTTTTCTTTTTTTGTGTAGCTCTAACTAACAGACATCATGTCATACAACACACACAGTTCCACACAGCTCGGGCTGCACCCACGTGCCTTCTAATAAGACCAAGAACGACCTCACTGAGTGTTTGAGAAAATCACAGAGTGAAACATATTCAACAGTCACAATTTTAAAAGCACTCACATTTTGTCGCTGCCACTGCTGCTGGGGCCCGAGGGCAGCCTGAGGTAGAGGTAAAGTTTCTCAATGTCTGTAAACCTCTCCACATCTTGCTGCAAAAGGACAGGGAATTAAGAGAGGGAGAAAAGAACCAGGACAGTAACTCTGATTGATCTACACCTACTTTTGGCCCTTTTTAATACGTGTGTTTAAGTCAGCGAAAATGCTCCTGTGTCTAATTATGTGCTGTGCTTATATAATATTTTTAATCACAAACAAGGGCTATGGGAGTACAGTACATGTGATTGTATTAAAAAAGTAAATAAATAAAAAGACAAAATATAATCTTGGAAATCAAACAGCAAATAAACAAAGGTCCAAAACCTCTTTGGGTAATAATCCAGACAAAAAAAAATTACAATCTAGACAACATATTTAAAATGTATAATTAAGACAAAAATAAAATTATAATCCATGCAAAATGAAAAAAAAAAAAAAAAACATCTGTATGTTAAATATTTTACATTACTGAGAAATATTTAAAGTCTTCATGTAGAGGATAACCTCAATTGGTTAAATAAATGTTTGTTTTTTTTAATAAGTGTGTTTAAATGGCCATACTTTATTTTGTACAATAATGTTAACAAAATGTTTACTCCAGTGTTATTGTTGCCCTTCTGGAATGACGTAGAGTGAAATAAGAATAAAATATATATAAATAGCAGACATCTCTTTGTCACCATGTGCAAAAAAAAGTGTTTTCAAATTCATTCAAACAGTGAAAATACCATGAATCCCAATCAGGGTCTAAATAAAGGTTTTAAAATCACAGAACTCAAATTTGTCATTAATTTGTACACCTCAGATGCCCTTTAAATGTAATTTTCTTCAAACTGGAAGAAAACCTTTGAAGAAAAACTATTTCAGAGATTTGTCCTTGCTCTGACCTTTATCCTGTTATGAGAATTCCTAAAATCTAATAATCTGTTCATCTGTTAGTTATAATGGTAATTCCTTATAAATCCTACAAGCATTCATCCACGCTAAGGAGAATCTCGGACGAGGCACATGGACGGCTGGACAACCGAAAATCATAATGCCTCCACTACCTAAAGAATTGTGTTTTGGTCAGATGAAAACATCAAAAACATCATCAGATATCAAGAGCTTTATTAATTCTACTAAGCACAAGGATTTTACAATCCAAAACATGGTTGCCTCTGCCATGAGGTTATGACTTGGGTGCAAATAATGGAACCAGAATGCATCCATATCAAAACAGGGATATAAAATCAGCAATAAACATCTCGATCTCTGAGAATTTGTGTTGTGGACTGATGATGACGTCCACATGCACAAAACTGAGAATATGAAGGATCTTGAAGAAACTGTGGCAGATTGTGAGAAGAAACTGTGGAAGAAGATTGTAGTTTGGTTTTTAACTGAAGTGGATATTTTTCCATTGATATACATTGCTGCAGAAGGTTCGCCAACTCTAGTGATGCTTAAGAAATCGAAGTGTACAGCGTGAAGGAGATATACGTATAAAATACACTCAGTGGTTTTCTTTTCCTTAAAGGATTGTATGGCTATAGGCATAATCAGAGGGCATGGATTTAGGTTTCTGGTGTATTCTCTGTGCAGAGCATCCAAATGTTTGTATCTCTGTTAATCCCATTATGGGCATTGTTTTGCACAGGATGAAGGATCTTGAAAGGTTATTCATGACGGAGCGGCCCAAAATCCTCCACGAGTCTCTACGATCACGTTAGATATTACAGGAAGAGACTCTTGGCTGTTATTCTCTCTAGGGAAAGTTTCACCAAATATTTATAGTAAGCATGCGAATCATTCTAAAATCAATGTTTTGCAAAAGAAATTAAATTAAAAAATAGAAACCATTATTGTCTGAAATTTTCTTCCTTTGAGATCAAAATATCAAGAATGAACAAAGAATAAACAGATAAAAAGCTAAACAGATAAAAAGCCCTCAAAATCCTGTCTTCACAACACACACACACACACACACACACACACACACACACACACACACACACACACACACACACACACACACAC
>JAQQZR010000023.1:2118687-2133463 GCA_030068235.1 Notoglanidium macrostoma | reverse complement strand
ATTTCCCAGTTTGAACATTTGTTATGTTATCTATGTTCTGTTGTGAATGAAATATTGGCTCATGTGATTTGAAAGTCTTTTAGTTTTCATTTTATTCAACTTTAAAGGACGTCCCAACTTTTCTGGAATTCCGGTTATAGCTTGTAGATTAATAAATCATAGTTGGTGATATATTTCTTGAATCTAGCAATAATAAATCTGTATTAAACAACACATGGTGCTAAGGAATGTTATAGATTAAGCTATATGAATATTTGTGAAATTCGTAATGTTCTTTCATTTATTCAGAGAGAACAAAACGAGGTGCTGTCAAAGCCCATCTCAACGCACCTGAGCCTCGAGGTTGCAGACGATTCTGAGGAATTCGGGTAAATATGTTTCAGCGGTAGCACTATGTTTGGTTAATGTCCAAGCACATTTCCTTAAATACACACTTTTTTTAAAACAGGGATAGGGATGCCTTCATGTCCTCAGTGAAACAATCTACAGCAAAGGTAAAAGTACAACCTCCTTTGTATGATTTTGATCACAGAAGCACTCTCCTTGTTCACACTACGTGTGACCGTCTGCCTTGCGTGGTCTGATAATAAGATGGAGAGATGTTCATGTCAAGGAGTTAAAAAAATATTTAAATGTATTCCGTACTAGTGTGTAATTAAAAAAAGTTTCCGGTGGCTTTGTTTTCTTTGTTGTAGGTAAACGTTATCAGTAATGAATTAAAATTTGTTTCATCTGTTGCATTATACAGGTAGTGACAGAGAAAAAGGCTTTAAAAGCAGGAAAGCTGAACAGACCTCCATCGACTCCCAGAAAGACAGCACAGTAAGTTAAAAACCATTCTACACATTCTATACACGTCCTAATTTAATAATTTAATTGAAGTATTTCATTAATAATACTGCTTCATTTTAATGATTGCTGCATTTGTTCGATATCAGAAAAAAGAAACCAACAGTCGTGGATGACGTCGCCGTGTTGGAGGATTTTACAGATTTCTCACTGGCTAAGACTATAAGCGACATGGAGTGTAAAGTAAACAATGACATCACAGGCAAGGAGGGTGATGATGTCATGCCGAGTGCCGGCGAAGAGATGGGTGCAGGTGGGCGCAAAAAACTCTGAGATTCACTTAATAATGAACATTATCCCTTCCACAGCACTGATGAATTCTGCATTCTGATTGGTCAGATGGCGTTAATTTTTAATTAATTCATTTATTTTTCATAGTTCTGACAGTTGTGCAGTTACAAATCACAGGTTAATGTTACCGAACGTGTTCTTATATTATTATTTCTATAGTAACAACTTAGAGACTCTCTACATAAACAGATTTTTAAAAGCGTGTAATTATTTATGTGGTGAAATGTATTTAACATTTATGGAAGGAGTCGCCAGTGTAAGATCTTTCTAACAGTCAGAGGTAAAACTGTAAAGTACGTTTTCTGACATCTTCAGGACATAGGATTTTAATTTGACAAGCTGACAAAAAACATAGGCTCGTTCGGGAAAGACTATTTATAGCTGCAATAATGTAAGAAAAGGAACTAACAATTTTAAATGTGATTATAAATGGATATGAGGAATAAAAACAAAACCTGAAACAACCTTAAAGAGTGTGCTGTTATAGCAATACAATCAACTTTGATGATTGTATTGATCCGTCGTGTTTTATTGCTTAATTAATGAAATACAACGTGGACATGTATAAGTAATGTACACAAATAACATGCATAAATCTATTTACTGCTGTTCAGAAATGATAGAATTTATATTCCGTAGTCGCACCAGTGAGTTTCCTTTCTTTGAATATTCACAGAGGCTCAGATTCGCTTCTTGAAGGCCAAGCTCCGAGTGATGCAGGAAGAGTTAAACAGACTCTCGCATGAATGCAACAAAAAGGTGAGCAGTGGCAGTTACACACAGCGAAGTGTGTCAAGTGTGAAAGGGATCTAACGTACGCTCTCGCTCGTCTTTCAGGACGAGGAGAATGGAGTGTTGAGCAGTAAGCTGAAGGATGCGGAGGAGGATCGAGTCAGACTGCAGAGGACCACCAGCACACAGCAGACGCAGTTAGAGAAGCACCGAGCGCTGGCTGAAGATGCTAACAGGAACTGTGAAAGCCTGCGCCACCAAGTCACCGCGTTACAGAAGGCGAGAATGACGGCCAATCGATTCGGCTTAGGATTCACTAGTTCCTGTGATTCAGTGATTTGGTTAACGATTCGTTAAGAAATATTCTATTGCACTATAGTTATTAGAACCACCATAGATATCACCATCGCTTTTAGGCAGGTATTTACTGATATTCTAAAAAAATTCTGATAATGTGGTAGCCACGAGTGAACAAAATGTATTATTAAGTTTAATACTGTATTATTACAGTATAATAGGAAATGTGTTATAGATTCGGTTTAATTATTGTTTTCTCAGGCATGTTTCTAAATTGTCTTCAAAGTCCTCTGACATTAGCTTTACTACTATCAACATCTGGTTTTAAAGAAATGCTTAAACATGTCATAACTACCCCATCAGTACTGCACAAGACAGATTTTACACCTGTGCAACAGTGTAAATTATTATTTCTTTTCAGTTGTTAATTTCTCAGTTAAAAGAGAAAAACACACCCACGTATTTCTCCGTCTGTTTTTGTTTTCTTCCCGTTTACCTGTTATTAACCACAACTCTCTGTGTGTGTGTAACATGCAGGAGGTGGAGGGAATGAAAAGGGTCCAGAAGCAGGCGTCCAGCAGCCACAATGCCACAGAGGTGAGACTGAACCGAGCTCTGGAGGAGGCCGAGAGGAGCAAAGCTGAACTCAACAAGCTCAAACAGAGCAGCAAGGTGCTGATTAACCCAAACGCTGGCGGATTCCTTTTATTATAATGCACAAAAACGATCATTATGATCATTATGAGTTCAGTTGTACTAAAGTAATTATTAAACATGGAAATGGAATGATTTTAAGTAATTAGAAAATCCAGGATTTCACACTCCCTTATCTACATTTATACCACAGCATGGATGAATTCTTGAATCTGATTGGTCAGAAGGTGTGTTATTTCCATTTAACAGACACGGCTCAGACAGTTCCGGCTGTAACATGAACGAGAGGTTTATATGAGTGTGCTTGTTCTAATATGTTATTGTGTCTATAGTAACAGCTCATACACAGGGATTTGTATTTAGGATGCTCCACGTAAACCAACACTAATAATAAACAGATGTGTTGTTACTTAACAAAGAAAAAATTGATTTAGTGAAGGTGTTATTATTATTATTATTATTATTATTATTATTATTATTATTATTATTGTTAGTGTTAGGAGACATTAATTTCACAATTATGGAAAGATTCATGTCTGAGTTTAAAGCAATTCAGGACAGGAGTTTACACTTTCAGGTTTCTCTGTGAAATGATAAGCTTCTTTGTTGAGTGAGTGAGAGAGAGAGAGAGAGAGAGAGAGAGAGAGAGATGCTTGTGAATGAATGATTGTTTAAAATTGCTATAAAATAAGAGATAACAGGGACTAACTTGACATTCTGCAACACTGTTAAAATGTGCAACATGACATGATAAATTAAACAGTGTAATTGTTGGCAAATGAATGTTGTGTAAGCGGAATAACACACTGCAGACCGTGCTGTTATACAAAAATAATCCACTTTGTGACGGGCGCATCACACCACCCCATATGGATTATTTTTATACAGATAACTTTAGTTACTTAACATTTCTTATACTTTAAGATGAATAGCCAAGTAATTAGCATTAAGGGCTAAAGTCTAATCAGCTACGTTTTATTGTGAGCTTTTCACTGTTATAAAAGCGAATAAGGATGTCATTATTAGTATTGCTCATGCGATATCACACTGTGTTAAGCTGTTATAAGAAGATAATCAGCAGTAAAGTGGTGCAATGAAGCAGAGTTACTGTAAGAACCCCAATGTTCATTCTTTTGATTTTATTCCTCTTATATCACAGCAATTTGCCAACAGTTATAGTTAAACAGTGAACATATTTAAACAATGATGACATTTATGCATCATTTATCCATTCATAGTTAATGTTGTGGTCCGTCCGGTTATCACAAATGTTATTTATTTTATCACTTGTAAAAAATAAACATTTATTTCGTGGTAAATCCAACATCCAAGTCCCTGTGAATAAGCTGTTACTATAGAAACGATGATGCATTAGAACAAGTGCATTAATATAAACCTGTGATTTGCAGCTGCACTTCTGTTAGAGCTGCTGCTTAAGAAAATTATTACACAGCTTTTTTAAATATTCGATTCTGATTGGTCAATTACGGCATTGTACAGGCTGTTATTTCTGAACAGCAGACCTTTGCTATAGACACAGTTCGGATCATGGACTCTGCAGGACCATGTACAATCATATCAGTCTACAGAAAGAAGTCCAGTAGATTTTATGGCTTTAATAATCAAATTAAATATGTCAGCTCATTTGCGACACCTTGTGGCAAAAATGTTACTCCATCTGAAAACATCATGAAAGGTTTTCTAATATTAATTTTAATGTTCTGTTTAACATGAATTATAATGCCGAGTAGGTTAATCTTAAGAAGGCTACAGAGTTTATGTTACTATGGATGCTGTTCCAACCACAGGCTATTTTTTTAGCGGTAGCAATAGAATAATTTTTAAATCAATATTTTGCATCAAATTGATTTCTTTAGTGAGTAGCAGTGTAAAACGCAGGATAAAGTACAGCACATTGATCATCATTGCAAAATAAACTCCTTCAGGGTGATTCAAGAACTGCACCTCCTTGTTGGGGTTTATTTCCTATTAATGAGCAGCTTTATCCCTTATTAAATCAACACCAGTCAGATTCCAGAATGCAACAGCGATGTGGTATAAATCGGCATACATCCCAATCTTACTTTCGGATTATGACAATTATTCGACTGGTTTGTTTTCCCGTAAAGGACTCAGTGAATCAGGACCTGCAGAAGATCGAAGCTTTACAGGCCAAGAATAAAAAGCTGGAGAAACAGAAATCTGAACTCATCACAGGCTTTAAAAAGCAGCTCAAGCTTATTGATATTTTAAAAAGGCAAAAGGTGAGTTTCTATAATGCTCAGTTGCTCGTTAAAGCGTGAGCACAGAGCTCACTTTAACTCTGCTGAAAATGTTCACAGATGCACTTTGAGGCGGCGAGGATGATGTCCTTTACCGAGGAGGAGTTTATGAAGGCTCTTGACTGGGGTAAATCCTAACGCATACACACCATCGTGCATTTCGGATCACGTCCTCATCTGAGCTGAGCTGTCCAAGACTCTAACAGCCATTATTTAAAAGGTCTGAACTGTAAATATAACCCTTCTCTTCTTATACCTGCTTAATTATATATGGCTCTCTTAATGGGACAGGGTTTGATAATGTGTTTGGAAAAGTTTTTTTTTTTTTACTGCTTTGATTGGGAAGAAAATATTATTTACTAGATTCCTGAGCAGATCTGGAAAAACATGGAACATACTCCCTGAAAATGTATAAATAATTTAGGTAACATTTTGGAAAAATTTAAAATAGTCAAAGCAAGTGAAAACACTGTCTATTAAACACAGGCATGTGTACTTAATATGCTGTAGTATAATATCTAAGGAATTAAACACTGGGTGTTGTTGTTGTGCTGTTATAGGAAAATATTCCACAGCCAAATTTTGTTAAATAAAGAATGACACGTCAAACTTTTTAAAATCCATTTATTCTTACATGTAATGCTGTGGAACGTCCATGAAACAAGTTAGTCCCTGTTTTGTTATAGCACCTATAAAAAGTCGTTAAGATGTTGCATAGTGATCTTATAACTGTATATCACATAAGAAATCTAGGATTGTTGAGACTACTTATACACATTTTTACTGATTTGTGTTGGCAAATAATTTTACTTCTTTCTATAAATAAATGGTTGAAATAAGCTGAATTATTTCTGAATTATCTGCCCATGAAAACTTGAAATTTGACTGGCAAATATCTAGAAATAGAGCTAATAATGTTTAATATTTGTTTTATAGTCATCTACTAATGAAATATTAGATCACATTAGATCCCAGTTTTCCTTTTCATTCTACATTTAATGAAATTAAAGAATTAGCCAGAAACATGGACGTTAAAATGGTTAAGAAAAGTCAATCCGGGGGGAAAAAACAGTTTTTATGACTGTTTAATAATAACTGAAACATAGAACTTGGTAAACGGACACTGACAAGCCCAGGCACATCCTGTTTGGTCCCTCAGTAGTCGACAGTAGGCAGGGTGACCATCCTGGTAAACTCCTCGTAGTGAATAAGGCCATCAGGGCCGACGTTGGCATCCTTAAACAGCTCGTCCACTGCAGTTACAACAGAGGAAAGACAGGTAAGTGATTTCAAACCGTGTACCATCAGTTCTGCCATCACTGTGCTACATGCTGACTCTTTGAATGAATTTCCTCCACATAAACATGCACTTTAACAGTAAATAACCCAGAAATACGACTCCGCTGTACCTTCTTTATCAGTCAGCTTCTCTCCCAGGCCTGTGAGTTTGGCGCGAAGCTCCGACGCCAGGATGTAGCCCTTCTTCTGCTTGTCCGTCATGCGCATGGCCTCCAGGATCTCCGTCTTGGGGTCTTCCTGCTGCATCTGTCTGTGCATGATGGTCAGGAAGGTAGAGAAGTCCAGCTCGCCCACTTTCTCTGAGCCACAACACATGCATTACGTGTCAGGAGATGGAGGTAAACATTTAATAACGATGTAATGGTGTAAAGGAAAACTGGATAGGACAAGCTTGAGTGCAAAGAACTGTGGTGAACAACTTGATCACTGCACAGCGTTTCTGATTAAAACCTGTTACAATGTGCAGCCTAAACATCACAGCAACGAAGTCTTTATTAGCAAGCTCAAAAGTTTGCATCCCCATTGACACACTTTAGTTCAGGTCTGGGTTCAGGAGGTCTGTGGTTTTCTAATTTTGTTAATATATACGCTTCATTAAGGTGTCTAATGACATTAAGCACATGTTTATGTCTTAGTCATTATTCTAAGTCACAAAAAGTCTCAAATATTCTCAAACATGCGTCAGTTGTCAAGCAATTTGCTGCGTGATCAGGAAAGAGACAATCAGGAAAATGGCTAACATACAAACTAAACCAGGAAATATTGACAGCTTTAACAGAGGTAGAGATAACATTACTTTGAATATTTCATTTCCTCCCATGATTAGTATCTTAACGTACACTTTTTGACCATTTTAACTGATATTTGCTTATGACAATGAAAGGAGATCTATCTTTACCTTTACAAGTTTGATACTAAATAAAAAATGTATTCACACACACACAGAATTACCAATCACGGAAATTTAGACACACAAAACCATTTTAAAGCTTTAAAGCGTTCAATAGCAGCCGTGGCTGTTGCCTTCAGATCATGAAAAGATGATGAGAAAACTCATTAAAACCTGGTATTCAGGAAAACATAATGTGTTTCACTGTAAAATGGGACTATTTGTCAACCTCCTAGAAGACCTTTTACATTGGATAAATGTTTTCATAATTTTTACAGTCTTGTTCATGATTTTTAAAGCCAGCACTTTATACCACTAACTGTATTAATGGAATTATCTTAGTAGCCTGTGTAACATAATAAATGGACACTGCAGTACAGGCTGTACCTATTTTATGGACCTGTAGGTGTCGGTCCACTTCGCTGAAAGTGGGACTGGTGCCTAAAGAACGCATCACTGTGATCAGGTCCTTGGCTTCGATTTTCCCCTTCCGCTTCTTATCATACAGCGAGAAGCATTCTTTAAATTCTAGCAGACAAAAAAAAAAAAAAACACCATTAAATAAGCTTTATTACTCCAACGTCCAGAGGTCGGAAATGTAGTTTCATTACTAAAGTGTCTTATTTGTGGTTCACTGCACTTGTTAGCATTGATTATACAACTGTATATTCATTAGAAGTGAGGTCACGTGTAGAAACGTGTTAATACGACTCACCATTAATCTGAGTCTGAGACAGAAACTTGGCCTAAATGAAGATAACAACAATGCAGTAACGTTAGTATGTATACAAGATCAAACTAGTCCAGAATTTAGCATTAACCAATATCTTTACCATTGTGTGTCAACCGTCTCTCTCGGCCGTACGCTGGTGCCTTCTAGGAGCGTCCCTCCCTCAGACCTACGAACACGATCTAAAGTCCACCGAGCTCCTGAGGTAATTGATAGCCTTGTTGCCATAGAAACAGTATTATATGACACCACCTATCATATTGTATGCTCCTCAGTGTTGGCTTTAACAGCAGGTGGTAAATACTTTCAGAGAATGAGCCTTTTTATATCTACTTTCAAGCATCTGTTTGAACATGTCATATCATAACATATCTCCTTATATATTAAAATGAGTTAATGCAGATATACTCAGACAATTAGAACTAGAATATTTATTTGATGACAGGATGTTTGTAGGAAATGTAACATGCATTACATTAGTAACACGTTTAAGATGTTTCAGTCACAGTCCATTTTAGTAAAACATTCTTCAACAACATGTTTATGTTAATAAAAACATCTTAATGAATTGAAATGAGATCTACAGACTGCTGAAAGTTTTTGTGCAATAATGTCTCTTTCTAAAAGGGTGTGAATACTTATACAACCAGCTTACTGGACTTTTTTTTCTTCCTTAAAAGGAATTTAATTTCACATTTAGTACAGAAAAAGATCTGATGTCATTTATCTCAGTTCAGGGGTGTGTAGACTTTTTATATCCACTGTACAAGAACATAAGCATGTGAGTACTTTGTGATCAGCACACTTCAGAATAATTAATAATAAAAAGTCATAATACAGTTCGTTACAGTATAGCAGGACAGTACACGTCTTTCAATAAAATATATTCAAGTTTGCAAAGAAAAAAACAACAACAAATTTGCAGAACAGTGAATGCAAATCAAAACATTATACAGAACAACAACAATAATAATTCACTTCTGGAATTCATAACCTGTGATCTAAATAAGAACACATTTATTTACTTATTTATCAGTCAGTCAATCAATCGTAATTAATTTCCACCAATTTTTATATTCTGCTGGAACATGTGGGCTGTAATGAACAATATTTGAACTTTATGTTCCAACAGAATAGATAACGTTTGCAGACAAAAGTATGAATGCACAATGACAAGAAAATAAAGATTTTTTTTTATTAACGAGTGTTGAGTGTAAAACAAAGCCAGATTCAGATTCCACACAATAACAATATGAGAATAATTCACTTCTCCGAATGGTCATCTGTAAACTACGTAAAACACTCCGAACAAACAGAACTCCAACCTCACTGATGGTGATTTTCCTTGCTGAAAGTTTGCACACTTTATTGAATGAAATTTATAGTAGACATTTTCACAAATACTCAAATGAAATCAGTTCAAGCATCTGTGTCTTTCTTTCTAAATGTGATTTAAATATCATGTAATAACTTGTATAACTGTCACTAACGTCTTTCATACTCTCTAACCAGGGTTTGGATCCTCACAGCTGTAAAACTCTTCTTGTAATTACTTTTTGGTTTTCGGTTATTAAAAAAAAAAGCGGTTGATTGTCCTTTTTTTAAACCAGGGACACTGAACGATGCTAAAATTCTTTCCAGCGGTAAAATCAATATGATAAAAATGAAACAATTAAAGCTGATAGGAATCATCTTTAGGACATATAATCACTTGCTGGAATTCTGACCAGGGTTTAAAGCAGCGATAAGGAACCTTCTGCTTGTACCGGATGTAAGGAATATTTTGAAAAATGACAACCTTATTATGCACCTCTGCTGTTTTATTTTTATATACATGTTCTCTCAATTGTATTCATTCCTTCTCATCCTACGACGCCTATCCGGTAGTCATGACAACTTGTGGTATACGTGAGCAATGTACGTGGTATATTGTGATTTTGATCTGATTGAAACGAGAGCTCATTATTAAAAACGCTCAAATGGCAATGTGCATTGTTTTCCTTTTTTTAAAAAAATCCCGCTACAACTGGCGAACAAAGCTTTAATGATAACACCCAGCTACCAGAGCGTAACCTTTCCATTTAATATATTACAGGCTTTCATTACAGAGCGCTTTCCTCTCATAAACCACTCTCAGAGCCTTAAAGATGACGTTTCAGTGCAATAATGCGACTCTTACCCCACTTCCTGTTCCCTCCTACTAACTGCCCTTGATATGTAATGTGTAATAAGACCATGGTTCTGGTACGTAGATGATACCGGGGTATTTTTTGCGCAAGACGCGGTCGTTCCATAGATAGACGACCCAAACGATCACCAGGACCAGTGTGATGATGAAGTTGTAAAGCAGGAAGCGACCGTTACTGTCCAACACGTAGCCTTTTCGTTTCTGACGCATTACCGTGGCAGACATGGCGAAGAAAGTGAAGATGTACAGAACGAATATCTGTCCTTCGGTCACCAGGTACCTGCAAGAAATTAAATATAAAATACATTTTAAATATATATATTTTTACATTATATTAGCTTTTAATATTTCATTTAATTGAATTTTAATGTGAATTGGATCCATACTGGAACACTGTTAAAGACAAAGATCATCCCCATTTTAACATGATTAACCCTCTTAGATTAATGTCAGCATTCAATATCACTATTACTGATACTTCTGTTTCTATTATTAATCTTCATATCAAGATACGTTAGATTATAAGTAAAGAATAAAGCACTCCTCATCGTGCTGTTATAGGAAACTAATCAGCAACAAGATGCAGTGATGA
Source organism: Notoglanidium macrostoma (assembly GCA_030068235.1). NCBI lineage: Eukaryota > Metazoa > Chordata > Actinopteri > Siluriformes > Auchenoglanididae > Notoglanidium > Notoglanidium macrostoma. The sequence continues at coordinate 2,122,660 of JAQQZR010000023.1, read as the reverse complement.
ATCGGGGTCACTGTTACCATGCTGAGTTGATTATTTTTCTGTGACAGCACAACACCGGGCGTTTTATTCCCCTGACACCACAGCAATCCGCAAACTATTTTTAATTTATAAAAAAAAAAAAAAAAAAATGGTTAAATCACTTTTAACCATTTATAGTTACGTTTATAATTACAACTACATTACAGGTGCTATAACGAGTCACTCCCTCTCAAGCCTTGTCTCATTTTTTATCTCTAGAAGTAAAACAAAATAAAGAAAAGATTAAGCTCGTCACATTGTCGAGAAACCAGAACTATCGAGTTTCTGATTTGCATCTGTTTACTCAGTTTAAAAAATGGTGCATATTCCTAGGTCACGGTTTGAGTCGTATCCCTAAGAGATCAGAGTAACATTCGTCTTTATTTACTCCCAACTCCCAGTATGGTGAATTACTGACCAGTAATACAGAGCACTAGGACCCAGCAGCAGCCAACCCGAGGTCTGCATCTTCTCCTCTTTGGATTGCGTGAAGCAGCCGGTGAAGTAGAGGAAGAGGATGAGGAAGAATGGTACATACCTGGTGACACAGGTGACAACAGCACGGCGTTAATACCTTAGTGTTCATCCATGAATGTGCAGTGACCAAGAACTTTAACACCTTTATCACCTATTACACTGTTCAGCTCAAGCTTTTATTGTCTTTCCTTTATAAAGCTAGTATACACTGGAACGCAATGTCATTTCTGCAGCACGTAACAGCACACGACTACCTGAAGCGCAAATACACAATGGTGCAGGACCGAGTTTATTTACACAGTCTGCAAATTGTAAAGTGTTTGACAGTGTAGCAGGGGTGAGTATATTCCTTCCATACTTTTTACATACTTTTTCTAATGGTATAAAGGAGACCCCCATATCAGAGTTAGTTTTATGCATAATCAGGACCCCTAAAAATCCTAACTACAAAAACAGATAAAGAATTTCATTCATTAGTTGTAGATAACTGTGTTCAATTTAAAAGCTAACTGTTAACTGAATGATTTGATGTACTTTTGCAGCCGTGGAGTAAAATTTTAGTACCACGCAGAAAGAAAATAATAAAACCGTGACAGGCCGTTTTTTTTCCTGTGAATCGAGATATATTTTTTTCCTGAGGTACAGACGCGGTGGAAGGAGGTTACAGTGAGAAGCATCGGAAGAGAGAAATAAGTGTGCTATGTGGACGTAAAAGACAGACACACAGCACCACATACCACATGTACGTACCACATGGAATGTCCTAAATGCTCATCATAGTAATAAAGGAGCTCGAAGGAGTCAATCTGAAAAGGAGGACAAAATTAGGGAAAACGTACTGTAAAAATTATTTTTAGATTTATTTATATTCAGTGAATGAAAAGATAGAAGGTGAACTAGGACAGGGAAACACACACACACACACACACATATATATATATATATATATATATTCTTAGCTTAGATCCTCATATCATTCTGCTATACATCACCAGCGAGGGAGGATTGAGGTCCTTCATGATGGGGTTGTCTCGAACAGACAGGTGGAGCTGGTAGCCGCTGAGGATGAGGCGGTGGTTGATGGAGTCCCCCACCAGGTGGATGCTGGCTCCCATGACGAATGTGATGATGCTCAGGTATACAGCAGTGCGTGGCAGCGTGGTAGGACTTCTCTCCATCAGCTACAACACCCACCAATCACACGCCAATCCATTTCAGTTCATTCATCCTTATTTGTTAGTTATTAGACCCTCTGGGTCTGAACACAACACACCTCACTGTGGCTTACAGTTTCAGAGACATCCAAGACATCTATTTTCACATCATGTTGTGATTTAAACCGCGTATAAATCTCTGACTCAAGTGCATGAGCTGTTAAAAATGTTCCACCACTTCAATTCGGACTCATTTGAATAACGTTTTACTAATTATTGGTTTCTGTGTGCAGAACACTTATAGCTTATACCTTCAGCAGCAGAAATGGTGTAATGACGTTGTAGGCCATGTGAAAGTAATCTCCAGCGCTGGGCTTGTTCAGAGGAAACCATTCCAGAGGTAATATAATCTGTAAAGGAAAAATTGACTATCAGGAACATTTACAGTATTTCTGCTGTGTAGAAACTGTTTCATGGTTATGACACTGACGTCCCCACGATGTCATCGCTCTGTGAGAAGCTTCTCCCCTCGGTGCCGTGTTCCTTAAAATGAGTTCAGCTTTGCTGCTTAAAAATGCAATGTATTTGCACACTAATGTCCCAGCAGATGTCTCTTATTAGCTTATTTAAAGATTTTTTTTGCTTCTAACTTGTAAGTCCCACATCACAGAGCTCTCTCCACTATAAATCCCAATATGGTTTTACTACAAATGGCAATAAAATGATGTTTGACAATCTCACTGTAACCAAGGTGAGACTCCCTTTAAGTTCAGGAGAAAGATTTGTGTCATGTTAGTGAGTATACAACGCTTTCATGGCACAAAGTTCTCCAGTAGATCAGATCGGAAAAAAATGTCAAATCTGATCTGATCTTGCTCCAGTGTTTGATTCCTGTCTTTGTGAGTTAATTTGTAGGTTTTATGCTCCCACCAAGACATTGAAAGGGACGATTAAAAGCTATGAAACACTAATATATTGTAGCAGTGTTCAATAACTATATCCAGTCATTTGAATCACCATCACTATAGGCCTCCCGAAGTCCAGGATCCAGTTCTGTACAGTGAAAGAGAACCAGAGGTCCAGGTGGAACTGGGACTGAGCAGGTGGAGGAGCTGTTTTGTCTCTCCCCATCATGCTGTGAGCAAAGAAGGCAACACGCGGAGTTAGAAATACTTCACAAGTGCTTATAAATAATATTGTTTTGTAAGGCAGCACTGCATGATGCATACACTGCTGTAAAGCCATCTTAAATCTCAATAAATTTAACTAAAACTCCACAAACAAGAAATGAACCATTTACTCACTGTATACATTTTTGTAAAAATATTAAAATATTAAAGTATAACTAACTGTACTCTTGACCTAGTTATTGGTCATTTTGATGATAAACGACAATTTGGTGTTAAGATGCAATAAACCTTAAATTTGGCGGCGCTATCCCATCTCCTCTGGGCCGTTTGCGGATCATTTCTTTAACAATAAATACTTTCCTTAAATTAGTTTTCGTTTAATTACTGTAATTATCAGTCTTGTGAATGTAAGGTAAAAGAAAGGGCATTACTTCCGTAAACAAAAACCTCTTCCCGCCTAATTACGTCACATCCGCCAACATCATAATCCGTTTTCTTCTTGTTTAAATTTTAGACGCGTTGTATTCGAATTTGCGCCCTCTTGTGGACGGTTAACAAAAGCAATGAAACGTTACATAACTAAACTGTTCTGCGTATTACAATACAGAGTTATTATATTGTGTAGCCTAAACTGTCTTTAATGACAGACATAAAGTGCTGAAACCTGACGAAAAGCGAATAGTAGCGGATGCTAAGCAGTGGTTTGAGGGATTAGGAGAGATTTGGGGTTTTTTCGTCAGCCTCTGAGAGTTTGAACCTCCGCGGCCACCGTCAGTGCAGGTAAACATGGCGTCTGACTCAGACAGTGATGAGGATTTTGTCACTTTTGGAACTCCTTTAGAGCCTCTGGAAGAAGGTATTGCTTAATCTTAGTTAAATACATTTCATATAACAAGATTGTGTAAAATCGCTTTTCTTTGTTTGTGCAGCTGGGGAAAATTTTAAAGCCGCAAAACAGTATTTAGCAATTTTTTTCCCTACCTGTAGTTGTACAAGCCCCGCCTACTGCACTGGGATTGGTTAACATGAATTACTCACGCGCAGTTCGTTTGTTTAATAGGTTGGACATAAACTGGTAGCCAATCCTCGCTCAGTAGGCGTGGCTTGTTGGAAAATGAGTGTGATAAAATAATGCACGTATACTTGGCGATTAGCAGATTAGACAGCGTTTCATACGCACAATGATTACAATAT
>JAQQZR010000023.1:2080509-2115069 GCA_030068235.1 Notoglanidium macrostoma | reverse complement strand
TTCTCAGAGTTCCTACGTGATGCAGTAAAACCAAAACTATATTTGTGCAACCCAGTAGGTACCTGTCACAATCAGCACAAACTTTTCAGGAAGCAAGACTTTTCTAAAAAATTATTGTGCAGTGTATTCAGTATGCTCAACTGTTAGATTTTCTCTTTATGCAAAATGTTTTTTTTTTTCTTTTTTTTTTTTAAACATAATATTAGTTTAGTTTAGTTATATCCATAAACAATCTCCTTACTCGAATAAACCGTTTGTTAGGATGATGATGAGTTTGCTCCCGAGAACGTGACTTTCGCACCAAAAGACGTGACCCCGGTGGATTTCACCCCTAAAGACGACGTCCATGGACTCGGCTACCGAGGCCTCGACCCCCTGCAGGCCCTGAGGGGCGGTCCAGGAGCGTCGCATATCAACCTCTTCACGCTGGACTCTGATAGGACCGGTCTGTTTGGCGGCAGGAAGGCGGAGCAACGTCGTAAGGGCGGGATCTCAGGACAGGTGAGGTGTATTTTTGTGATGGAGGCTCAATGTCATTTGGACTAAAAATGATTTCCCATCCTATTGCGGTTATGGAGTTTTTTTCGTATGTGCAGGCATTCGGCGTGGGAGCGATGGAGGAGGAGGATGATGATATCTACCACAAAGACTTCATGTCCAATTATGACGTCGTTCTGGGTGGGGAGGAGCCAGGGGACGGACTTTATGGATGGACGGCGCCTCAGCAGTACAGACAGAAGAAGAAAAGTGAGTGAATCAGGCGTGTGAAAATAGCTTTGACTTCAGGACACCATGGTAGTGGCTTTGAACTTTTATAATATAATTTTAACAATTAATTAATTAAACATAATATACTTTTTCTTTTTTTTTACCTCTTTCTGTTTGCCAACTAAGTGTATTTTTATTTTCTTCCAATTCACTGAGCTGAAATAAATAAGTAAAAAAGATTATTATTTGTGATTTTTATAAAAAATATGCAAGTGAAAAGAAGTAAAAGTAGTATTAGTGTGGTTAACCCTCTTTCATCTTTTCCTTACTGTTTTTTTTTTTTTTTTTTTTTGGATTTTCTGTACTGTTTATTTATTTAGATTTGAACAGAGATGCAGCATACATGGGGAAAATCCTGGAAGGTTTCACGTTAGCTTCTGAACCTGCGGAAGTGAAAACCGTACGTGAGAATCACAATCCCTCTCAAATGCTCAAACAAGTTCAGTTTGCAAATCATGACGCACTGAGCATGAAAGTCAGACTGTAATAATGTACATTTATATACAGTATATAAGGAATAGATTATGAAATGATTATGAAGTGTAAATCATGTGTCCAGGTGTTTCCTCCGCCCGTTCTGCCTCGTGATTATCGACCAGTGCATTATTTCCGGCCGGTGGTGGACACGTCTTCCGCTAGCCCGCTGGTAGCCCAGGCGCTGCAGGCGTCACATGGACAGCTATCCCAGAATGCACCACAGCAGAGCCGTCACACGCTGGACTCCTCCCAGAGGAGAGAGATGCTGGGAGAGAGCAGTTTACAGGGTACAGAGGATTCCGATCTCCTTATGTTCACATGCGCTAATTTCATCTAATTTAAATATTATGATCTAGTGTGAATGAGTAATGGGGCAGGTTTTATTTATCTTACAACACGTTTCAGAATATATATATAGTTGAGTGCAAAGGTTTGCGCACCCTTCTTCACAAAAGGGAAATTTAATGTCAGATACATTGCTGATTTTTTTTTATTTTTTTTTTTTCTGTGATCGAAATCTGGACTCTTGTTCCTCTTGCATCATTTAGGTATTTTTCAGTTTGTACTGGATTTTTGCAACTCTGGCTGATTTTCTTTTCAGTCATTTTACTTGACCTTTTCTTTCATTTTTGAACAACCGGTTTCCACTTTTGCTTCACTTTCTTTTACGTCTTTTCTCCAGTTCTGTGAAAGATCAATATATTTTGTTTTAGTTCTTTAGTTACAGTTTAAGACGTACTGCATAATAGTAACTGCTGTGTGACTTTTTAATAAAAAAACATTAAATGGACATGGAATTCAGTTTAGTAGATAAAGTGTAAAATATACAGTAAGTGTGTATTTTTTGCCCTGAAACCAAGGGGGCCCATAAACTTTTGCACTCAAGCATATTTTCATGTATTCATATTTCTGCTTGTCACATGTGTGTGTAAATGTGTGTGTGTTTAATGTGCAGGTCCTCGCTCTGTGTTTGAGCTCTTAGACAGTAAGGACAGAGAGAGGTTGAGTGAGATCCGTAAAGCTGCACAAGAAAAGAGAGCTACTTTACAGGATCGTTTCCAGTCCAGTACCCCTCCGTCTGATTATCGCACTCAGCTCCAGGACTCTAAAGCCCCAGCAGGTGTGCAGCTTCAGCCTCAGGCTTCAGACACGGCCCTGCAGGCTCTCAGCGCCTGGTCGAGTCCCACAGCTCAAACCGGCCAGACTTTTAGGCCGTTTGAGAAAAACCCATCCAAGCAGGCGCGCTACGACCGCTACATCAGCTACCTGAAACAGGGGGGTAAAGGTAAGAAACAATCAGTACTGTAGCAGAGCTAATCAGTAGCTAATACTTCTGTATCAGACCGTCAGTTGCATTTTACTTTGCATTTTATCACGTGCATTTATGTAAATTATTTACTGAAGACAGCTCATAAGACCAAATCCTAGCTCAGAAACAGAAGTTTTCACAAACCTTTAAGATTTTCAGAGTTCATGACTCTAGTCCAGTGATAATGTGACGTGCCACTAAAAATCAAAACAACAGTTTATGGATATAAATAAGACAGTTATAAGATTTCCTAAGGTTAAGATTTCATAGGTATACTGATGTTACCGTTCAGTCATGTTAGTCGCTTTTGCAAGATTTTAGTCAAATATCTGTGTCATAAGGCTCACACCACACCAACTGCATAAACGATACCGTATATATAATATGAGCTTAAAGAAACCAAATAATCACAGCTGTACTCTTATATGCCAACTTCTAAATGTAATTTTGATTATTTCCGTGCATTAGAAAAATAACTGCAAATTGTTTTTACACCTGGTTGAATTCTGGTCAACAAGCCAAACCGTCGTACTCCATGTTTGTGTTTCTGCATGGCGCAGATGCTCTGGAGTTAAGTCTGGACCCGACGTTGACGGAGTGGGAGCAAAGCCGTGAACAAGATGAGTTCAGGCGTGCTGCTGTGCTCTATAAGCCCAGTAACTCCATGCTCTCCTCTCGCTTCACCCGCGGCAAACAGGAGGATGACACCGACAGCGTGGAGGTGGCGCGGGATCAGGAGGTCCGCATATCCGGTTTTATACACTTAGATTTTAATTATTATTCCAGACACTTTGGTTATTTTAATTAGGGTCATACATTAACGTTTTAAAATATTAGCACACAAAATCTTCATGGAGTAATGTTTGTGATATTCATGTGTGAAATAAAAGGGGAGGTTTGGGAGCCCCTGGTGTTTATGTATACATGTATATTCACAGGGTGACGTGAATGACAAGCAGGCAGCAGTGAAGATGAAGATGTTTGGGAAACTCACTAGAGACACGATAGAATGGCATCCTGATAAACTACTGTGCAAGAGGTTTAATGTGCCAGACCCTTACCCAGGGTGAGACACACACACGTGTTTTACTGTCCTCTTGAGGACCTTCCATTGACATAATTAATAATGGAACTAATTATTACTATGCTACACCAAAGTCTAGTCCAATCTTAACCTTCGTTACCAAAGGAAACCTTTGTGCTCTTTTATTTTTTTTAATAAAATCTCCAGTTGTTAAAAAAAAAAAAAAAGCAGTTTTCCTGTCAAATGTCCCTTTAAGTATAGGAATATCAGACAGTTGTAAACTTTGGGTGAATAATATTATCTTTCTTAACTATTTGTTTTTTCTGTAATCATCAGTTCGAGCATCGTAGGCCTCCCCAAAGTGAAGCGCGACAAGTTCTCCGTATTCAACTTCCTGTCTGTACTGGATAACAGGCAGATCGCTCAAGCCACGCCCGCATCCAGCTCAGGGAGCACTGCCGCTTCCTCTCTTGGTTCCACCTCAGCAGCTTCAGGCAAACGCTCAAGGTGGGATGTAGCTGATCAGGGGTCAAAGGTTAAAGAGACACCGAGCGTACACGTGGCTGAGCAACAGCAAGAACACACGATCCCAGCGATGACATCTACAACATCTAAAGCATCCTCAGACACCGTCACTGCTGCTGAGGTGGTTTATTTATAAAGTCTTTATAAAATGCACTGGTTTGGGTTTCTCCTGCTCATTCAGCTCATCTAGAACTGATCGGACACTTCATGAGTTAAAATTTATAAAATGCTCAATAATGCATTATGAGAAAAAATAATCGTCTTCATTTGAATAAATAACAGATGACAATGTATATCTTGTTAAAAAAACTAAATAATAGAAAAGTACAATTATGGGAAAGTATTTGTGTGAGAAATAACAGTCTAATGTAGATTAGAGGTATTATTGCATGCATACCCGTATTCATAATTATTGGCACCCTTCTAAAGAATGACCAGAAATAACACAGTGGTTCAATTTTCACATAAACTGCTTGAAACTTGTTCTCAACAAATCTTGCTTGTCTAAAAAAATGGATTGTTTTTTTCTCTTTACAAGCTGATCATTTTAAAACCAAAATCTTTGTTTCGAAAACAATTCCAGTGATTTAAATCATACATACTGTGTTAAAATAAAATGTATACAACACCTTTATGTACTTAAGCTAAAATAGCACTTTCTCATTTTATTTTAACATCTGCTCATTTCCCTGAAGGGTGCCAAAACTTTTGGAGTTGCCGAGATGCCTTTAAAACTCCCATGAAAAGAAAACTGGTCTATTAATCGGACTTATGAGTTTGCTCGATGTAATAATTCATCATTTTGATTTGAAAAATTGCAGCCTAAAGTATCTGAGCCTGATACTGAGCAGAAAACGAAGAAGGCTGAGGATGAGGAGGAGGCAGAAGAAGAAGAGGTCAGACCTCCCATGGACCTGTTCAAGGCCATCTTCGCCAGCTCGTCTGACGAGAAGAGCTCGTCTTCATCCGAGGAAGACAGCGCTGAAGAGGAGGAGCAGGAGGCGGAGCCCCAGGCACCTGTCATTGTCCCACCTACCCTCCCTGTTATACCTCAGGCTCCTCCCACATCACGTTTAAGTAGCGTAACCGGTACAAACTACTCTTACATAGGTTACTAAAAGTTATTAATGAACATAACTTTATAATTCTAACGCAATTTACTACAATTTACTACACAGAGCCAAAATCCCGAATCTTCGATAAAGGAGAGCAAAAAGACATTTCTGCTGCTTCTTCTGTCCTGACTGCAGATCTCGCCTCTGAGGAGTTTGGACCCAGACTACCACCACCTGGTTAGTTACTCAATTCCGATTGGTCAGAAGATGCTGATTTCATTCTCTGTCGCAGCAGCGCTGATAGCAGTGCAGCGTCACATCGCAGGTTTATATGAATGCATTATCGTTCATTATCGGATGCTGTAATCATTGACGTGGTTTCTGTAATGAGATGTTTATTTAAAGAGTCTCCACTGTCAGCTCTTTGCAACAGAGATAAAGCCGCAACTTTTCCAGCATCTTCAGGACAGAGGGGTGTATTGGTAAAATGACAAGCTGGGTTGTTTGTTGTTGTTTTTAAAACTTATTAACTGCATTAGAGAGAAAAATAGAGAGGCCGGTGAGGGAACGACTTATTAATTAAAGCATTAAAACATACTCTGTACTTGCCACTCTGGGTTAGCTGATGTGCCACCTTAAGTCGCACTTCAGGTGTCTCGCAGTGTGTGTGCTCAGGTACGAGTGTCCGTCACTGCTGAGTGAGAAGTGGACATGGGTCTAACCGGCCATATCTACAGTACATGCAGTGCTCCAATTTTTGCAAAGAGGCAGCTCCTACTTTGACCTCAAAAAGGGCATCAAAACCACGCTATAGGAGTGAATGGTTCTGCCCACTCATATATACAGTCATTAGTTAATAGCGATGACATTTAAATTAATTACTGAGTGACTCATTTGCACCCTCACTACCACTTCAGTCACAGTATTTTTTTACTTTTACCCCTTTATTTTCCTAACAGGGCAAGTGTTCCCATCGTCCTCATTGCCAGTACTGGAAGAAAAGGCGAAGAAACATAGCAAAGAGAGGCACAAATCCAAGAAAGAGCACAAACACCGGAAAGAGAAGAAGGTGAGCCGAGTACGGTTTCCATGGTAATACTGAACTAATTTCAGCTTGTCACATTTCTGTCTCATTTTGTCACATTTCTTTTCTTTCAGCATAAGAAGAAGAGTAAGAAGCACAAGCATAAAGGGAAACAGAAAAAGAAGAAAAAGGCAGAGGAGACAGACAGTAGCTCTGATGATTCCGACTCTGATGGTGGTGATGTATTGAAGACGGAGTCTGTGTCCAACGAGGAGCTGCTCCAGAGGTCTGGGGTCTTACCTTAGTAACTATGCTGTCCAGGATTTTATGACTTTTCTTTTTTTCACTTAGAATTTTGAAACTAACTCACTTTCTTTCTTATCTGCTCCCAGGTTGAAAAACCTGAGAGAAAAGAAGTGATCATGTGAAGACTCTGAGATGGATGACCTGTCCTCCATGAGGATTCTGCTTTAACTTGTAAAGGAGATAGATTTTGTGTGAATTCATGTTTTGCAAAATTAAGGACATACATTAATACATACATAGGGCTTGTACATGATTTAAAAATAAAGTTGCTGTGAATCTCCTGTGATGTGTGAAAGTTACTTGAGTTCAAATCAAAAATGATTTTTTTTATACAATTTGTTTATACTATGCAGAACTTTACAGTACATATGATAATACTGTCATAAGCAAGAAATGATCGATTACATCTACTTTTTTGTAGCATGTATGTTGGTGTACCTTGCTTTATACAACATTGTGCAGCAATGGAAATAGATCACACACTATATACATTTCAATATTTTTAGAAGTTATTTTGTCAGTGAAGCAAATATGAACATTGCATTTGGAGTACTTAACTGTACTTTACTGTAATCTGGTTTTATGATACGGGAAAGTCTTCAGGACCGAGCAGTTTTCACTTTGTTACTTGCTGCTTTTTTTTTGTATTGACTTCAAAAGTGAGAAAAAAAGGCTGGTGAGTTAAAGATTATATAACTGCTATGGCATGAGTGAAAATGGGATCCAGCTTGTTTCATGGCTGTTCCACAACATTACATGTAACTGTAAACAGACAAAAGAAGTATGATGAGACTTTCTTGGTCTTACTTTAATAAAAGTGATTAGTGCTGGCATGTTGTGTTATAAGAGGAATAAAACACTTTGTCAGGAAAAATAATCAACTTTGGTTTGGTTAAAAAAACTGATTATATTCCTGCAACATCTTGACACAGAGTGTTTTATTCTTTACTTACACTATATAACAATTGTGCTTGGAGTTGTATCCAGACGGTTTGCTTTTTTAATCTTTTTTTTAATGACATCATAATGCTCATCACTATTAACTCTGAATCAAGTTGCTTTAAATTATTTACTTATGAATATAATTGAGACTAACTAACCTGTAACCCCGCCCCTCACCCGAAGCCATCTCGGATTGGCTCCGGCTTGCACGTGACCCTGACTGATAAGCGGTATATTTGATGGATGGATGGATTATTTAAAGGACATAACTTAAATGGAAGTTTAAGTAATATTTACTTAAATACAAATATTAAAAACTATATGCATTTCATTGCTTAAGTACTTGTGTCACGGAATTCCCCTCAAGTATAATAATTATAATCATGTGTTGTTGTTTTTTTTTTATCTTATATGACGGATTCAGGACAATTATCTATGTTTGTATTTTTGTTTCTTTGTATTAATTTTCTTCTCTTGTGGTACTCTTCCTACCTGTTTTATGTTTTATGCACTTTGTAAATAAACCTGCAACTAACAACCCTCACGTAACAACTTGGCCAATGACAATAAAACTGAAGCTAATCTAATCTACTCTAGTGTGAGGCGGATCAAGCTTAATTTCATGTCCTATGTAGTGCACTAGTGAGCAGGGATCTGCTGGGGATTGAGTCTTTAGCGAACACTCACGAGAGTTGCCGGAAACTTCCGAACTATCTGTTGTCATGGAAACTGGTGGCGTTGTGCCCAAACTTCACCCAAGTTAGCTCGTCGGAGTGACTGCGGGCTGATTTTCTCTCAGTTTAGAGGAACCAGTAGAGGACATTCCTTCTGACTGCAATGTCTCAGACCCTGCTGGATCCTCTGGCCCTGGATGAGGAGATAAATAAGGAGGAGGAGAAGCAAACAGACGGTAGCTCGTTGTGGGAACACGAACCGCTCGCGCAGGTGTGTGATGATGATGATGATGATGATGGTGATTATGATAAACTCATTTTGGATACTTATCCAAAAATCTGTTGAACGGTTTCAATATGCTTTCTCAGAACTTCTAAGTGCCCAAACCACAACTGATTAGAATTATTCACCGTAGTGAAACAACTATACTGTGTGTGTCCTTAAATTCTTTTATTTGTTTGTTGTTAAAACCTTTATTTGACCAGGAAGGTCACACACGTTTACCAGCAAGTCCTGGCCAAGAACATTAGCCGCAGGATATAACACTAACACTTAAAACAGAACTGCGAAACAATTAATAACATTATACTGTATAATGTAAATAATCCTATTTACATAGGCACAACACACCCTGGATGACAAAATGTCTTTTTAAAATGAAATAAATGAGAGTTTCTATAAAAAAAATAATTTATAAAAAGAAAGAATTGCATTAATAAGCAGATTTTCATCACGTCATGGACGGAAACCACTGTCCAAAACAAAACAAAAATAAAAACCCTCCAAAAAAACCCCCAAAAACCTTAGTGTTTGCTTTAGAGCTGTAGTCAAGACTGTCATTTTCATATCCAAGTCCAAAATGAAGTCCAAATGAATGTTAGACTGAGTTAAGAGCCTTTACTTGTACTAGTTGGCTTCAGTTGTTTACTATGACATTTATTAGGCTGTTTTTTTTACAAGGGGTAATTAACTGCTTGTCGGACTTTGTGATTGTGAAAAAGAAACAAACATTTATTTTTTTTACAAACCCTGGGTTGAGACCAAGACCATATTTATTAGCACCAATGCACAAGTACAAATATATAGCAAAAATTCCTAGTGAACACAGCAAATATCTAGAGAGTGAACTCGAGTCCAACAGCTCTAGTTTGCATCTTCACTGTTCTTTGTATTGTGGGTTGATTTTTAAATCAACTTTAAATTGTAAAACAAGAAAGTTAGTATACATATTTTTATTATAAGTATTATTATTAGTAGTAGTATTTGAACACTTACTACATGGTCTGTTTGACAGATCTGTTAGCTGATAAAACATCTGACACCTTATGACTCTTTTTTAATGCACATTTTGTGTTAATTCTTTTCCATCTGTTGGCACAAACCCTGCTGTCTCCTGTAGATTCCTGTAAAGGTGTTGAGGGGACACGCCGACTCCGTCACCAACTGTCACTTCTGTTTCCATGGCACTCGACTTCTCACCAGCTCCAACGACAAGACGGTGATATTCTGGGTACGATTGTTTAAAGAGTTACACATGTCATGCTTTACATTACAAGATATCCTGTTGTCTACAGCACTTTCCGTTCTCTTGTGCTGATTCCTCTGTTTTCTGTCTGTGCAGGATGTGGAGACGGGGGCTCAGCTGATGGGGCTTGAAGGAGGACACTCAGGAGCCATCACTGCATGCTGTTTGGTCCCGGAGAAGAACAGGTAGCGAAGGAGAGAAAAGTAACATAAACATACAGAAGACAAACCTGAACCTCAATATCACTGTGCAAAACATTTATTATAACATTTAGTATAAATGAAAACATTTATTATTATACACCACGAATGGCAAAGTTGTGAAAAACAAGAACACATCTAATAGGAATGGAAAATCTACCAGGAAAAATGCTGTCAGGCCCTTTTTTGAGTCACAGTAAAGCTTACAAAATTAAAAAAATAATTTTCAGAAAAGCACCAAGTGGCGCTTTTTTTTTTTTTTTTTTTTTACCTCCTGAGCAATCAGGTCGAAAGTCATCATGGAGAACATAGTGCATGTGAAGAGATGTGTGATATATTGAATTTTAAATATTCAATATTAATAAAAGTAACTGTGTGTGTGTGTGTGTTTTTGGGACATTCACCGGTATCTGAAGTAATATCCCACACAAGAAGCTCAAATTCTCTTGATTTTCTGCCTCCAAATCTACAGCAAAGAAAAAGAACCTCCTCATCACTAGAGCAGCACTAATCTTTATGGCCCTGTTTACACTTGGTATTAAAATGCATCTTGGGTGATATGCTCACAACTGGATAGCACTAAATACAAGTGTAAACGACCTCCAAGACGCATTCAAGACGCATTCACTCAAACCACTTGCCGGGGTGGTCTGGGACACATTTAACCACATACCTTCTGTAGTGTAAACGCTAATGCGTGGAGATGCGTCCCGGACGCAACAGGAAAATACATCATTAATGCTGGACGCGGAGGTTGTTTTGGTAACGGCGCGGGACGCTAGACAAAAATGGAGAGGAGCACCAATGTACGTGGTTGGAATGCAAGAAAATAATGAAGGTATGTTGCAGGTTTAATGTTTTAATATAATTTTCATGGGGACCTTTGACCTACTAACGGAAGTGATGTAGGCAGTAATGAAATTTGAACAAAAGCGGTCAGCTGGACACCTTGGACAGCGATGTGTCTTGGCAGTCCATTTGTGACCTGATTGCTCAAGACACTTTTTAAAACCAAGTGTAAACAGGGTCTTTATTTTACCTTAAATACCTTAAATATTTTACCTTTATTTATCAAGCTAGGTTAGTTAATTACTGAACATGAATGAATGAAATATGTGTTTTTATCAGTTGAAAGGGAGAGTTGATATTTTAAACAAAAATTATGATGTCAGTATAAGAATGTTTTAAAATGGTTTTAAAAACAAAACATAACCTTGTAACAATATGCAATTTTTGGGAACATGCTTTTCATGGGCTTTTTGTCTGCCATCACCTTTTATCCATTGTTATGTCTTGTTATTTGATGCTTCTTGTTAAAGACAGAAAAAAAGCTTGAAAACAACTTTGTTAAACAAAACACATTTAACACTCCAGGAAAATGCCTTGGCAAGAAACAAAAAGAACGTGCTTTCACGCACCGATGTCTCCGGTTACACTCTCGCCTCTCGCTTCTTTTATTCCTGCACAGTCCTTTGTTTGGGAATGGATGCTGTTGCTAGGCAACACAAGAAGCCGAAGGGCACTCGGCATGACGCCTCGCCTTGATAATGAGTTTCTTTGCAGCAGCTTGTAATTTTCTTGTTATCAAATGCTGATGGACATTTTTGTCATCTATGGATATAACTAAATAAAGCTTATCTACTCGACTTGTATCCCTCAGAACAATTTGGTGTCAGTTGCGTTATGTTTGTATGTAAATGATGCTACAAAATGTTTATGTGTTTGTCTTGTTAGTGAAGTGGGAGCTGATGGAAATCCAGGACATGGCCAAGCAGAAATAATATTTTTAAGTGTGTGTAGAAATCAATCAGTAAATTAAAAGAAATGATGCACTTCAGTAATGATGACATGTGGAGACTTAATGTAAGCATGAACTTAGAATTCTTAGAAATAAAACTAGAGACGTCATGATAGCGCTGATTCTTTTCTAATACTGAAACCTTGAGTAGCAGCTGATACCCATTGTTATCGTTACAAACTACTAAGCTTTAAATGTTTTTTTTAATACTTAACAGTTAATCTCTTTCACAATAAATTACTTACACTGTAAATATAATGAATAATAATAATAAAAATATAATAAATATAAGTTCCAGTTCCAAAAAAATACATAAAAAAAAAAAATCCAATCTTTGCCATTTCTTACAGGATCCGGTATCCAATACGTTTTCGCTGTTATACAGGCCACAGTTTTTTGCTGGTACTGGTCCAGTTCTGATGCTGGGTATCAGATCAGTGCCATCTCTAATTCCAACAAACCATGCAAAGAAACTACATGGGGAAAAAAATCACATATATATTAAGAATTTAATGCTTAAGAAATAAGTAAAAATGACCTAGACGGCTAACAAATCTCAGAATCCGTGAATTTATATAAGTATGGTAGTTGAAAACACCCCAATGTGTATCTGTTATCCTAATTAAACACACATCACTGACATTAGAGCGCTTCGCATGCCTGCTAGCTAACTGGAGGTAAATCCGCTAAGTGACTCCTCATGCACATTCCAAAACATTAAATGTAACTGTAATTGTATAAAAAAGTATAAGGTTGTTTTTTTAATGAAAAAACATCTAATTGTTGGGAAATTGCTGTGGTTTAAGAGGAATGAAACACGTCGGGATGTGCTTTTAATGCAAAATAATCCAGTTCAGGGTGATTAGAGTAACTCTGCTTCACCATGTCACGTCAACGCTGATTATTTTCCTATAACAGCACTTGCCCAAGTGTTTTATTCCTTATCTATGAACCACTGAGGCAGCTTTCTCTTTCTGTGTTTGTGTGCATATGTGTGTGTTTTGTCCGTCAGAATAATAACATCCTCTTGGGACAAAACCTTAAATGCCTGGGACCTGGAGACTGGTAAAATCCTGGTGAGTTAATCCTAATCTGTATTCTTGTTTCATCTCGTTCCATGTTTCACAGCTAAATGTGCAACTTGTAGTAATGAAGTTTTGTGTGTGTGTGTGTGTGTGTGTGTGTGTTCAGTGGACTGCAACGCAGGGCGGTTTGTTGATGTCATGCAGTGTGTCAGGGGACGGGAAGTACGTGGCGTCGGCCTCAGACATGGAGAACGCTCTGTATGTCAACTGTGCAGACACGGGACAGAGACTGCATTACATTCCAGGTGGAGTGCTTAACATTAAATAAAGGATAACATACAGCGAGCCTGTCATTATTGCAAAATAAACCCCGACAGTGTGATGCAAGACCCTGACGTGAAGTCTTTTGCACTAAAGACTGGCACTCTGTACATTATCTCATTTATTACATGGCTAATTACTAAAAGGTTAATAATCTGACATAAAATATTGACTTAAAAATTATTTTATTGACTGAAAAATGTAATTATTGTTTCCGCTAATGTTGTGATCCATAGCAATGATCTAATGTATATAGCAGTGGTCTGTAATACAGGAATAACAGACGGTGGAATGTCGTTATTGACCAATCAGAATCGAGTTTTCAAATAAGCTGCTTAATAGACATAATTAATGTTTTATATTATATACTATGTTTTTGGTTAAACTTCAAGAAGTTAGATACAATATAATAGCATTAAAAAATCTAAGTAAGAAATAGGTCTAAGTGAACTGAAAAATGTTTGTGATGATTTATTTTACTGGAAAAAAGTAGATATAATTGGAAACAGCTGGTCTGGATCAGACCAAGCACTTGTTGAATATGTTTGTGTTACAGTTGATATGTTTAATATCAACTGTAACAAATCTCAGCTTAAAGTAACTTCTTACCCTGCGGTTCCACATGCTGTTGTCGTCGCTTGTAGGCATGTACCATAGGAATGAAGGTCAGTATCAATGTCTCCGTGTCTCTCAGGTCATCATACATCCACAGTGATGAGCTGCAGGTTTGATGCTCAGAGTCAGCACGTGGCCAGCGTCTCAGCGGACAGATCCATTAAATTATGGGACGTTTGCTCTCACAAAACCACTCTGACCATTAACAGGTACTGACATTACGAATTATTCAAAATACGCATTATTCAAAATGAATTTGTCCATCAGAAACATCACGAGTTGATCATGGAAACGAATAATAAAAAAAAAAGAACATTCATGTCAACACAGTCTAGCACGTAGTGCTTGGACCCTTAAATAACTATAATGTTTATTTGGTTTATTGCTTTTCTCCCCCTCTCTCATCTTTCTGTTTTGTTCCACTCCAGTGCCCACTCCAACGTCATCTCCAGCTGCTGCTTTACACAAAATGGCCATTACTTGTGCACGGCATCGTGGGATCGTACGCTACAGCTGTGGGATGTGCAAACAGGTTCATTCCGTACCAGAGGAGGACAGCAGCTCAGCAAAGGCCACGATGGAAGCGTCAGCTCCTGTGCCTTCTCCAATGACGGTATTGAATGTTTTCTTAAAAAATATCTATCTGAACTTAGCTTTCTTGATCAAGCATGTCCAACATTCTGTTCAAATATGGCCATAAATAAATTGTCAAATACATGTGACAATAGATTACTCTCTAAAATATTAACCAGACTTTCTATCATTTGCTAACACTTTATGTAATTTATATAGTTTATATATTTTATAGTTATGTTTAATGTTCGGGAATGTTTTTGTAATATCTGTTCTGTAGTAGCAGCTATAGGAAGTTGCTCACTCACTCGCTTGAAATGATAAAATAATAAAATGAGCAAATTAATATAAACCAGTGAATTGCTATACTTAAATGTTGTACATCCTTTATTATTTTATGATTAACACACCATCATTTCTACTGGATGAATTATGTCTCTAATTTAAGAGCAAATCTGGATTAAAAGGGATGCAATAGAACTGCTTGTCTCTAATGAGAAATCTGATCTGTTCTTCAGCCTCTGTTCTTGTGTCGGGAGCCTACGACAGGACTGTTGCATTGTGGGACGTGAAGGGACTGTACAGAACTCTGGTGCTGAAGGTAACTACATTTGAGCTAACAGAGAGAGATGAAATAATTTTGCCACTTGCTAAAAAGTACAAGCAGTTCTAACATTTTATTTGTATAGCACTTTAAACAACAGGCTTTGTCACAAAGCAGCTTCACAGAAGGACAGTTTACATTTTTGCTTTCACATTTTGGAGCATTCTAACATGGTCATGCTTGTCATTTCTAATGAAAATAGTTTGTTTACATTTTTAAACTCAGGGTCACTCAGACTGGGTGACAGATGTGGACATCAGTGCTGATAAGAACTGGGTGGTCTCCTCCTCAAAGGTGAGACATTCACGAGTCAGCCAAGTTGTAGATTTAGAGAAAGTTTAATAACTGATGGTTAATTAAAGGGCACACATACTACTTATGTGGGAAAAAGTGACACAACACAACAACAGAAAAGAATCAAGGAAACAAAATTAGTGTTCAAGCATTGGCGTTTTGGAGCTGTTTAATAGGTGCTTACCCAGGATCTTCTGAAGTACTGCAAAACCTGGTCGCCTGGTTGAGGTTAAGCACCTGGCTGTAGATAGCTTTTTCAACTAGGTAATGATCTACATCCCAATCAACAGAGACATAGTTACAGGAAAAAAAATTGTAGTGACTATCTTAGTCTCTGGATTTCTACTCAAAATGTTGGAGAACCCCTGTATTAGAAAACTTACACGGTACAAACTCTGAACTGTGGTGTGTTTGTAGGATTGTACAGTTCGTCTGTGGAACATTGAGCAACATGAGAACATTCCTGCAGTCAGAGAGAGCAGGAGAGCACATGGACGTGAACCTCATATTCTTCAGGTACAGCCTCGGAAATGTTCCGGTCAGTGCTGCCGTATTAATGACCTGTTTAGCGACTTCATTAAAAAAGAGCCTAGTGACAAGTAGTGACTTTTTGAGCAGGCATTAGCGACTGTCCAGCAGTTGTTACGGTGCTCCAGTATGTAAAGCTGAACTATGTTGCGCTTATGTGAGCCAATATTCCCAATGACCAACCAGTGATCCCTGCTGATCCCAAAGACCAGTCACTGATCACCATTGTTTCATAGCAATCAATCACTGATCACCATTGTTCTCTACTTACAGTGTTATTCCATTCATAAGCATTTTCTTTGTGTCTGTTTCTTCACTACTGCTGCTTTATTATTATTTTTTTTTTACTGTTTTCTTAATGGAAATAACTGAATTGTTTAAAATAAGTAAAAAGTGTGTTTGTGGTATCATGAGCAAGGACATTTCTATTCTATTCTATTCTATTCAGTTCAATTAAGCAACATCACATGGGATAATGTTCAGTTTTCCTGAATATCAGCATGGCAGTGTTTCGGGTGCAGGCACGAGGCCACAGGCTGAGTGCTGTAGATAATCACAGCCGTGCTGATATTCTGTACAACAGCATGGCCTCGAGTGTGATGTGCTTTTATACATCAGTTCTACATGCACAGTTTATTAATTAACAGTAACAAATGTCAACAGATTTGTCCATGTAATCAATTATTTAGCTCCACCAACACAAGAAGTTGTTTAAATACATCCTGAAGAAGCCGCACTCATCATTTGCCATGTTCTGTGAAGCCGTCCCTGTCTCTATTGCAGTAACTGTTTTGAACAAGGAAGTGGAAATTTCTACGGCAAACACAGAGAAGCGGCATGATACGCACAGTGAAACGTCTCAGTGCTGTTATAGGAAATATCGGAATCATTGGAACGCTGCTTGACTGATCAAATTAGTGGGCCAGAACTAACTGTTGTGTAATTCAATTGAGTTCAATTCATTTCTTTCTGAAGTGTGTTCTGAAAATGTACCTTAATTTAACATATTTTAATATTCATATAACAATATGCAAAACGATTCCATGATTATGCAAATTTTGCTTGTGACGTCACGTGTCGGCTTCTGGCAAATTTTTGAGCATTGCGGTTATTTTCCCCTGAAAAGAGCTTGCAATGCTAGTGATCATGAGTCGCCAAACACTGTGAAATTAACATTTTTTTGTTTAATTTTTATATATTATCGCTAAAGTTCAAGAGTTATACATGCAACCAGCTACTGATGAAATAAAATGTTTTTTTTTTGTATTTTAGTGTGAGGAATGTGGAAAGGCGTTTTCACTTTCTCGCTTGGAGAAAGTTAACTTCATCACCAAGTGTGTGTTCTGTCGACTGAAGACTCCACACAGATCACTACCAGCGCCTCCGCCTCTTTAGCATCGAGGAAGCTAATGTAGCTAATGTGGCTAATGAAGCTAACGTAGCCACATAAAGAGCTTATTGTACTTCCAAGTCGAATTAATTATCATATGAAGTCTTGGTCACGAGTTCAATGCAGTACTGTATTACTAAATAACGATTTAAAAGGTGTAATGCAACGTATATGAGCTGTACTTTAATACCTCGCACTCAGCGGCGCCGTGGCTTAGTTGGTTAAAGCGCCTGTCTAGTAAACAGGAGATCCTGGGTTCGAATCCCAGCGGTGCCTTTTGTATTTCTATTAAAATACAAATTCTATTATGTAGAATTCTGCATTCTATTATGCAAAAATACCTTGTTATTTTAGATTTTATTTAGTACTTTGTTTCCTACCTGTGTTTTTTAAAAATTTTTTATCATCTGACTGCACTGTTTGTTGGAACTCTGTAATTTAAGAATTGATCCACCTTTTATACTTTTTATCCTGTATAAACTGGGATGCAACAACAAATCTAAATCTTTGCATAAAGACTTTCTGTCTTAAGACTTGAGCATGGGTGCTTTATAAGTGTCATTAAAGTACATTTTAACTTGCTACATCTACTTGTAATAAATAATTTGACACAAGACAGATACTGTGATTTATGTATACATTTTCTGTCCTTTTTCACCCAGTGATGGATTGGTTTTGATTATCTGATGAGTAAGGAATAAGACATGACAGGACAGTGTTGTCGTGAGAAAATAATCTGCATGGTGGTATGATGGGAGTGCTGCAATGTGGAGCTGTGTTGATTGTTTGGTGGACAAACTACATAAGCTAATATTAACAATAAAGCAGGTAACAGGGTCTTGTTAACAAAGAAAACAATCACTGATGCTGAAACCGGAGGAGAGAAGACATTTGGGGCTTGTCTCCGCAAAGTGTGTCCAGCTGGTTAAAAAATTAAAGGCTGTTTTATTGGATATTCTCAATCAACAGTTAATTCCCTTTAAAATAAGGGCCATTTCTTAAATTTGGTTCAGCTAATCCAGAGAAATTAGGAAAAATGTTTAAGGTATCATCATCTTAACAGAAAATCAAGTTTGGAGACAATCAGCTGTGTATGCAACTTTGATGTGTAAATTGAAGATAGTTGTCATATTTAGTCATATTTATAAGTTGGTTTACAGTGTAATATTTTGGTGACTGATCATTATTGATTAAGGAATGTATTTACGACAAAATTAGAAAAAAATTGAATGTGGGTAATTTTTTGACGCACCCTTGTGTGAAATTGCTGTATCCTTTTGTGGTGATGCCCCATTTATCGAACATTTATGTCGAGGCATGTTTATAGTTTTTATAAGGTTAATTCCATGTTCAACAAGATTAATTGGATAAAAATGTATAATGTTTGTTCAGTATTAAATGACAAAGTGCTGTGGTATAAGAGGGATAAAACACTACCACATTTCACCTTCACAACACACATTCTGCACAGTAAGAAGTTGTTGCTATGTTAATGCTGTGCCACTTACACTTTATACAGTTGTGTGTACTGGTGTGTATTGTTTAATGTTGTCGTGAGAGAAATCCCTCCGGCCTTCAGAGGGCGCCCTTTCACTCCTAAACTGACCTCCAGTCGGAGAGGCTTCTTTAAACGGGATGGAAAACCGTGCAAACAACCTGCCGTGGATTCGGAAACAATGAAGCGCTTCATCCAGGTGACACATCTTAGCGTTTTTCCTTAAAATGCATAATTGACAAACGGCGAGCTGGGAGAGCAATCCGAGCTCAGGCATGCAGCTCTGCAGCCAGATTAGATACTGATTGCTGTGGGTTTTTGTCTCCGCTTTTCTTTTCTTTTCTTTTGCTTTCCTTTCTTGCAGTAATCGATACTTCAGCAATGCTTAAATGCAGTGCATCGGCTTCTTTCTTTCATGCATTTGAGTCTCTATGTGACTAAAACGTCCTGGTCTTAGTTGAGAATCAGTGCATACAGACAGAGGACAGACTGAGAGCAATGGCTTGCATCACTGAAACGCTGCTGCGCTCGAGCTGATTGGCAACAAAAACGCGGATGAAGGAAGAAAAAAGGAGATGATAAATTCACGCGCAGGTGAAGTGCAGTCCGGAATAAACATGCAAAAGATTGGACTCTTTTATGTCCGATTGAGTGTTACAGCTGCTGTTACTTTGTGTCCCTGAGTCCTCTTGTGAATGGAGGTGTCAGATAAAGAGATCTGGCTTTTCTAATCTGTTGACAAACACCCGCCAGATGTGGAAGGAAACATCTGCAATGTGATCCAAGGATTCGCCTGCGCTTCCCACGTGATGCTGAAGGTCGGAGGGATGAAGCTTTTCTTAATGATGTGCTTATTCTTCCTGCACTGGGCATGGCTTTGTTTGGGTGAGTACCCTTTCAATCCAATCCGCTTTCTTTCACTGGCAGAATAAACCAGATTTTACAGACAGCCTGTTCCCTGATCCAGATCCAGGTCTTGATTTCTAGTGAGGACATCAGAGGTGACACTATAGTTCGTGTCTTTAAAATTGGATAAGAAAGAAAGCTTGAGAGGAACCAAACATGAAAGGAAACATCCTCTTGTCTAATCCATCCTGTTGGATTTGGTAATCAGACAGAAAATGCAAAGTGAATGTGAGCATAGTGTGAACAGGAGTTTAATGTGGATCTATGCCAGAGGTTTCCATCTCTGTTCCTGCAGAACCCCATCTCATGCGCATTTTAGTTTATTCCCTGATGTAACACGCGCTTCAACTCTCGAAAGGCTGTTAATTAGTTCACACACTTTCAGGAAGTGCTTTATCCTGGCTAGGATCGCGCTGGATCCAGAGCCTGTCCCGGGAACGCTGGGCATGACATGGGAATACACTCATCACAGGGAACCATGCACTAAACCTGGATGATTGAAATCAATATTGTGATAAATTCTTTCACAAAACAGTTTTCTGACACCTCATGATACCTTTTTTTTTTTTTTTTTTTTTCAAAGAACAAGTTGAATGGACTGACTGGAAATTTATTTTCACTGACTGACTGATTTGACTGATTTATCTGGCTGATTTAGTGCTTAATCTTAAATGTTTTTAAATAGTAAACATTTTTCGCAGAATTATTTCACCTTTTCCAGTGTTGATTTATTTTTACAAATAAAATTTGTAAATTTAAAAATAAAATAAATGATTATTTGTAGCCGTATAAATCATTTTTGAAACCTCAGTTTTTAAACATGCAGCACTACTGTATTGCTGCCAGTTTATGAGAAAACATGTATATTATGATACATATCGTATATTGTAGAAATGCCATCGAGATATGTACCATGATATTTTGTCAAATCTCTCATCCATATCATGCACACACATGTTCTCCCACACACACATTCACACTTGGGGGGAATTTATTGTAGCCAGTGCACCTACTAGCATGTTTTTGGGAGGTGGGAGGAAACTGGAGAACCCACATGGAGAACATGTGAAACTCCACACAGACAGTAACTCAGGATCAAACCGAGGTTATGATTAATTTCTTCAGGTGTGTTGGGACTGAGGAAAAGAACTAAAATGTGCAGGACCGGGGTTTTCCAGGACCAGGGTTAGAACCTGTGACCTCGACTACACATCAAATCCCAGTTCTCTTCTTGAGCCGTATCTAGGTGCAGTACAAATGTACAAATGGCATGATCTTGCATCAAAACCTGCAATAAGGTCTGATCCCTCTGATGAAGACTCGTGATGGCTGCAAGAAGCCTCTGGTTGGACAAAAAAAAATGCGTTGATGCTAAAAAATATTTATATTAACTAAAACTCTAAGTTACATACATTATAGTTGATTAATTGGTTAGTAAGATGAATTACACATCTTTTGATTAAACAGTTACTTAATTATTTACATTATGTGAAATTGGGGATCTATGGCTAACAAGCTAACAATAGCTAAGACAGTTATGTTTGCTACAGTCATGTAGTGTTGGTTGCAAGTCTAATCACATGCATGTGTTCTAATACGTTCTCTTTTCTATCGGACACTTGCGCCTTATAAACGTATTTGAAAAAGTATTTTTATTTAACAATGAAAAACATCTAAACATTGTTCTGATGAGTTTTTTCTTAAGGAGATATATTTTTTAACAATTTATGTAAGGAGTCTCCAGCGTCAGCGCTTTGTAACAGTCAGCTGTAAAGCTGTAATTTTTTCGGACGTCCTTAGGACAGAGGCGTTTACGCTTTTAGGTTTCTTAGTTATGTGACAAGCTGTGTTTTTTGTCTTCTTGGCTTCATAGATAGAAAAAAGATATAGCTGCTGAAACACGGGTCAGAACAGGAGCTAACTTGTTTTCCGATGTTCCAATGTAACTATAAACTGATAAAAAATTATGTCGTTTTATAATTGAAAAATAGTTGTTATAGGCAAAGTGCTCTGGTGCAAGAGGAATAAAGGAACTTTAGGACATGTAATCGACTTCACTCACACAATAACAGTCACTCATCATTTTTATGCAAATCTCAAAGTGCTTTATTCCTTATTTAAAGTACTTAAACTTACTGATACTTGAGTCTGTAGTGACGGTGATTAGTTGTGACATGGAGGAAACTGAGCCTAGAATTCTTCACTGCTCTAACACGGGTTACATGAGACGCTGAAGTCAGTCAGGCACCCAAACACACACACACACACACACACACCAGGGAATGTTGGCGACAGTGATATGCCACGTGGTCGCTTTAATAATCCCTAAAATCCTGTATAACTCTATCATGTTCTGTTAGACATGTTTCAAAAGGCATGCCAACTGAGCTTACAGGTCCGACTTTAAAAAAATGCCCTGCACTCCTGTGACGCTGTGTTCATTCTGTCTCACCTACACAGAGTCTCAAACACAATAGACCCTTTATATATATACACACACACACACACACACACACACACACGCGCGCGCGCACACGCAAAACAGAATGGATTTCTTCAAGTCAGGACATGCAGGCTCGAAAATGTAAGCATGCATAGCTGCAAACCTCTTGCTGACTGTATTTCAGGTTTAAGCCTTTTTATTTTCCGCTAGAAGTTTTTTTTATTTTACAGATAGGTAATGATTCATTTCTTTCCACCCGTTAAAGCTAGCTCAAATCTGCGTATGCAACAATGCTGTAGAATTTTCATTAGTCAGAAGGTGTTGATTAATTTTCTATAAAATGTCTGTAAAGTACAAGCGAAGAAGAAAAAGGCAAAATGGAAAAAGGCACAACTGTATGCCTGTATATCGTTTTCTAACTAGTTAAACATAAATTACAAAACACGCCAATAAGTGTTCAGTATGCAGATTGGTTGTTTCATTTACGTTACATTCCAGGCTTCGTGTTCGGCATTCGCAGATTAGCAGCATGAGTTTACTGTCTGTGCTACAAACACTCACCAGAATCACTAGTATCTAGTGGTGTTATCATGTAGTGTTTAATTTGAGGAGTTGTCTGCTTGTGTTAGCTCCTCAGTAATGCATCGTTGTGTTTGAGAAGGGTGCTATATAAATTACATTTTATTATTATTATTAACAGTCTACCTCCTTCAAAAAGCTTTATTTTTTTCATAAGCTCTCTGTACACATTTAAAGCTACACTCTGTAGTATTTCTGCTTTCTAGCAGTTATGATGTAGATTTGCAGTCAGCTGAATGCCCTGCCCTCACCCTGCCCTCACCCCGCCCTCACCCCGCCCTCACCCCTCCTTTGCCAGGTGTGTATTAGAAGGTACGGTGGACATCAGGTGCTTGCAGCGTGCAATCCGAGTGCTAACACAATGATGTCATCATCCATCACCGCATCGAGAAGCCAGTAAACTAATGAGGTTACTTTAAATAGATATTTAGAAATTGTATATAGTTATTTAGGCTGTAAAACTCTAGGTTATAACTTCCATGTAAGATAGCGTGGTGTGTTTCGCGTTGTGGTGCCGTTAGTAGGATACAATAGCATACGTCACACGTCAGTAGGATACATGTGTTTTTTTTTGTTTGTTTTTTTTTTTCTCTGTTTGAAGCATCATGTATCGGATATACCAGCCAGAAAAGTTACAAGGTTAGAGATATACGGAGAAAGAGAGAGAGGACGGCTATGGAAGCGAAGCTAACTGAGTTGCTGCTGCTTCTGCTGAACAAAAAGAAAACGAAATAATGGAAAGCCCTCAAAACGAGCGACGAGAAGTAACAGAGGTTCGTATTTATAAAATTATTTTTATAATTTTAAAATCTAGAAAGATTTTATAATCTTATAATTTTATAATCTAGAACATGGTATTTCCAGAGCAGCTCTGTGCGTTACCTGCAGCAGTGTTACTGAAGGCTGTAGTTTGGTCTGTTATCGCAGTGTAACACAGTGAGTCCTTACCTGGAAAACATCAGTGACACGAATGAATGATTATACTAAATACTATAAGTACAGTATCATCCAGTGATATTTTGACATTATTTAAATCCAATCACCTGTCCAGCACAAAACAGGCAACTTCGGTGTCACTCTGAAAATATTTGTCCCTCATCAGTGATTTCCATTTGGGAAAAACCACACCATGTTTATCCGTGTTTATCCTTGCAGTTGTCGGTCCCAATTTCGCCTCATTTTGCTTCATGCTTTCGCTTCTCGCTTCATGCTCCCTTACTGTTTCTTGTGTTAAATAATAAGTTTGTTCTTCCATATTTACAAAGTTTGGGTTCTCAAACTTGTTAGCCAGCAAACACTAATTCCTTTCTTTTCTTCTTCGTCTTTCTGGATTCACGCTGCCACTTGTAGAAACTTGGAAGGAGCTCTCTAGAGTTTTGTCCGTTCTGGACTAATGACGCAACATGACGGCCTCCATTTAGATGCGGACCCGCGCCCTGTGTGGCTAGAAGTGGCTCATTCTAAACTTACAAAAACACAACTGTTTGTAATTACAAGTATGTGTACACTAATGAAAACATGTTTATGAATACTATATTCCATTTCCTCTAACAAATTCCCCCAAAATCCTACATGGTGGCGCTTTAATGAGCGGTAATATGACAAACTAAGAATGAACCACGTTTATAATTTTTCTTCCTTTTCCCAAGTAAAGTAGTACATGGGAACGGAGGTAGGCGCTAAAGTTCCTAAAGGGAAACTAAATGGAAACAAACTAATATTGTAGAACATATGCCATAAAATTGATCCAGTGATTTGTATGGCTTTATTGTTTTACTGTGTTCATAGTTTGCATAAATTTTTCTTCTTTTGCTTCTCCCTATCACTGAAATCACAGTTCTGTGTTGCGCATGTACAGATAAAATCCTTCTTTGTCACTCGTTAGTGTGAACACAGTGTTACAGTGGAACGGAAGAGAAGGGAACAGAACGGACGAAAGGAATAACACGTGACCTGACACAATGTGTATTATTTTTGTATAACACCACGGTTTGGAGTGTGTTATTCGGTTATACCAGAGTGATTTACCAATGATTATAAACAGAAAGCATAACCGAGCTCTTACAAAAGAGGCTGGTTCCATAAATGTGAAATAAATATGTCCTAACAAAAAACTTCAGTACATCAATGAAATGGGGAAAAAAAAAAAGAGTGCAACAAAGCGAAACGTGTATATAGTATGAGCAGATTAAAATGATTACTCTGTATGCCGTTAATATGATGATAACGAGTGAAGGGTGTGTCTAGTAATCTAAATAAAATGAATCCGCTCCTGACAAAACATTTATCATCCCCTCCTGTTTGTGCTAATAATGTAATGATTAAAGGCTGCTGTAGTAATGCTGGTGAGAAGATTGCTCTAATGGCCGGTTTGTGCATTGTTGTGCGTTTTGCTAGTTGCTGTAATTGATTTGGTCATTGCTAACACTCTGAATCAGCTCACACGGCAGAGGAAACGTCCTCTTTGCTGCCCCAGCTGTCAGACTGGCTCTAAGATAGCCATTTTCTCTGTCATTTGCTTTCTTTCTGTGAATACAGTCAACGTCTTCAATGCAAAATTTCTGCTTAATAAAATAAAACGTGCATTAAAAAGGACAGCAAAAATGTATCTTAAAAAGAATACACAAGTGATTATAATGCATTTAATCTTACTCAATATGAGCATGTTGTAAAAATAGCAATACAATAATTATGTTTATTTTTAAACATTTGTTTCTAATTTGGAAAAATATCATTATCTGAGATTGTGTAACTTCCATTACCAGATAATTTTACCATCTTTGGCAAACTTTGAAGTCCCCGGCTCACCTTCCCCGAGTCCAATGTGCTGTTTTTGCTTTGAAAGCTCGTGAACGTTACCTGCTAGCTCTCTGTGCAGCAAAATCATCACAGATTCTGTTCTTGATCTCTTCCGAACACATTTCGAACTTTTTCTTCATCTACATGTTGTAACAAAATATGCCGTATCTTTTCTTTCCTTCGCCAGTTCTTGTCCGTTACATACGGAATAACCATACAATATCGGAGTGGCTCGGTAGAAAGAATTTAAAATATCGATACCTTGACAAAATATCTTCAAGTTCATATTTACAATTTAATTAATATTTTGGGAATATCAGTGGCATTGAAAATGGCGACTCACTACTCGGTGCAGAGGATTCTGGGAAGGGTGAGCTGGTCTCCCTTTTATTTATTATGTAAAAATAAAGAATAAAGCATTCAGTGTCATGTGGTTATCATAAAATAATCAACAGTAAGCTGTTGTGGTGAAGCAGTTACTGTTATCATGCCAAAGTTTGCTATTTTCCTTTAACATCCTAAAATGTATTATTTTTATTTTAATTTGGCAACAGTTACAATTGTTATTCATTAAAAAAACAACACCTCATACCGCAAAGCGTAAACTCCTGTCCTGAAGATGGCAGGAGACTTAAAGCCACTGCTTTGTTTCTGACTGCTTACGCTGAGACTGAAGACTCCTTCCATTACTGTTAGAAATGTCTAGAAATATTGAAACATTTTATAATGATCTTTATAATAATATTACACACATTTACGTGTATTCAGGGTGTTTCAGTTCTCAAGGTATAAGTTGAAGTGTATTTTTGAATTTTTGGCTGGAAAGGCTTTTAAATGATGGACACACATTAGTGTTTAGAAGTAAAGGATAGTCTTTGTGACCGTGTACTTGCGTAAATCTCTTGTAATAACATCATCCTGTTACTTTCTCTTCAGAAGTAGAATTTTACATTTCTTTTGCAAAATCTTTGGATTTTTTTTTTTTTTGGCTTAAACATTGGTTTAAGCTTTGAAATCAAACAAACCCACAATCCGCACTGCTCTTCTCTGCACGCGTGCTTGTGCTCTTGCACACTGATGACCGAGCCAAGTCACGCTTTCATCTACATCTGTTCATCTTTTCAGACAGTTTCACACTGAAATCTTGCTGTTCTCTTCCTTCCTTAACGACCTGCACAGTCCAGTACAGATCCGGTCAAGCTGCATGAGTGATGAAGCGTATCGTTTGCGTTTTTAAAAGAAGAGAGAGGAATGATTTAAAGAGCAGAAGGAAAAAAACAAGATAAGATAAGATAATCGTTGTTTTTTTTGTTTTTTGTTTTTTTTTTTATCACTAAAGCTCTGAATTCTGCTGTTTAATTTGTAAAATAATTTGGATTAATATAATTTTTTTTTTTTTTATGCAAATACATAATATCTATAGTTATACTTTAGCCATTTGGTTATATTTAGTTGTAGCCTAAAAAAATCCTGATCGACAAGTCCTAGTCAAGGCTTTAGTCTTTTTTTCCTCTTACTGTTTTCTTTCAAATTAATTTTAAATTAAATCACTTGCTTAATAAATCCATATTGCCATTTTATTCCATGACTACAGCTGCACTTAGGTTTGGAAACGGTCATTTTTATCTACAGACCAGACCACTCTATCACATACGAGGAATTCTTCTCTAGTCTTTCAAGTTATGAAACATTTTTCACGTACTTTGTATTTTTGCACCTTTTGGCTATTTGCGCTTTTTCTGGATTAAATCATCTGCCAAATAACTAAATGTACTTGATAATGACATTGTTGTGGTATGGCTCCATCTCCAAAACCTAGTAGATAAGCAAAACGGCACTTTTAAGTACCTTGGCTTTGACATTAATTGGCAATTATTTTCCGAATTTTCCAAGTCTAAAAAACATTTACATTTTTCCTACAGCAGGAGAAAAATGTCTAACAAGTGTAAGAATTTCCTTCTGTGTGTATGAATGTGTGTTCTTGTCACTGTAACGCCACACATATGAGCCTTCTTCTAGCATGGGAACTAGTCTTTGAATGGTGATGTGGACACTTTTGCTTGTGTGTTGATCAGCTGCTTGTGGTGGGAAGGTGGAGCTGCACACGGAGAGAAGAGGAGTGATCTACAGTCCTTCCTGGCCTTTAAACTATCCTGCAGGAGTCAATTGCTCCTGGAACATCCAGGGGAACCACGGCGAGGTCATCACTATAAGGTAACAATTTCTCATTACACATTCAAGTCATCACCTCAAACTTGTTGGCACTCTTTATCTAAATAAGCAAAAATTATTAAATAAAAATGAATAGCTTCAGCATATGGGGTGGTGGATACACATTATTCTTTCTTACTGCCAAACAGAATTTTCAGCATGCCTACAATTAATATTTGTTAACGCCTCCTCTGGAGATAACGACCGAACTATGGATGTAAAGTATCAAAGGTTTGTGTGTGTTTTGCAAACAAGCGTCCACATTTACTAACACGCAAAAGAAGAGCCAGTCCTCTGTACAGCCTGTTTGCTATGATGAATACGCAGTCTGGGCTGTTTCTACTTAACGATGCAAAATAGAGGGCGGAGCACCTTAATACACCTGTCAGTAATGCGCTAAATGTGCTGAAGCCTGCGTGTGGCACATGAAGACAAAATTATACCATTAACTAAATGTTAATAATGAAAAAGGTTACGCCATTGAAATCACGTGAAGCATATCACTATCTATCCCCATGCGTGCACACATATTAGAAATTTCAAGGTTGGAGACACTTTTAGAGGATCCTGGACCAGGAATACATTCTGTAGCAACTGTCTCTGTGCTGATTTTGAGCTGTGTTTTGATTCTGCTTATCGATTCCGGTTGTTTTTGATTTCCTTTTTCGATTTCAAAATGGTAGAAAAAAAGGTCAAAAATTTACATAACAAAACAAAACTTTTAATTAAAGCATGTTGGCTACATTATTGCATTGATGAGACTTTTTTTTTTTTTTTTCCTTTTAATCTGAAAATATAAACAATGAAAGCAATTAATGAAAATTAATTTGTATACAGCTGTGGAATTTTATTTTATTTTACTAAATGAATAACATTTCCTTATTTTGTTGCATTTTGAAATCCCGTGGGTCCTATGGCAAGATAACCTCAGGGACATTTATTTTGATATCCGCATGTAGCCACTGGGAGCTAGCCGTGGTAAGCTAGCAACCATGAGGGATTATTGCAGAACTGAAATTGTTTTCGTGGGTACCTGTTACTTATTTTGGATTTGGTTCTAATTTGGAATAAAGTTTCAGTTCCCAACCCTAGTTGGGGGTCATTATTATATTTAAAGGTCTGTATAGGGCTCAGTTTTAACCTCCTGGCAGAGGCAGCCAGGTTTTTAGGTTAAAATATCTTCACAAGACCTCAAGATTTTATAAGGAATTTGGAGATTTTTCCTTGTACACCAGGGATGTAACTGAATCTGAAGACTTTATTCAGAATAAAAAGAGAGAGAGAGACAGATACAAATACAGATATGTTTTATTCTGACTTTTTCCAAAGAAAGTTTGTCATAAAGGTTAATTTAGTCAGTGAGATCTGAATTTGGTATGATGGCCTTTAGTTATTGTGCCCCAGCATTATGGATTGTCTGGCAGAGACATCAAAAATTAATGAAATTAATTTAACATTATTATATTTTAAGGTATTTATAAGGGAATTGTTTCAGTCTGAAATTAGTGGTGACTTGTGCTGCCTTCATGGCCATGGCTCACACCACCTTTAAAAAAGGTTAAATAAATGGGAAGATTTAGGGAGATTAATACTTTTTCATGGAGGCATGAGCGAGCGGTTAGATATGAAGCTCACAGGACAAAGAAAGACCACATTCATTAACATCAATGTGCGATTGTCACGTTGTCTCTGCCACCAGCTTCTCGGTCTCAGCCCTACACGGACGCCGTTTCCCTGCAGTCTTGGCAGCGTCCATGTATGCCTGCTGAGGACTGCTACTCCCATCATTGCTCTGCACTTCCCCTTTACAGGCTCCTGATTATTGATTGTTTGCACCTGTTTTATATTTAGTTGTAATCACTGCTCACTCTATTTAACGGCCTTTGTTTATTGTGTTTGTTGCGAAGCATTAGTGTCCTCACAGTTATCGCTAAGCAATTGTTTCATGGTTTTTGGACTGTCTGGTTTTTGATCATTGTTTGGTCTTTTGACATTACCACATCCTAGCCTCTGAATTAACTGTTTGCTGAGGGTTTTGACCATTGCCTGTTTTTTGGACTTTGCCCTTGCCTAATCTTTGATATACTTGTTCTCCTGGTGTTATGCCGGGTTTTTCCACCGTGTCTTCACTTTGTTTGCCTGCCCGGTTCTCAATAAACTTCCTTCCGTTTACTTCTGTTGCCTGCTTACCTGACAGTGGTGCTATATTAAATTTATATTTTTGGAAATAGAACCAAAAAATCTTTTTGTGTGAAAATATCGCAGGCAGGTATGAAAAAAAATAACTTCCCAAAGTGGGATTTTAAAAAGGACAGTTCTGCACACATCTCTGTTCTGATCAGTTAGCTGCGGTTGAGGAACTGGAACTGTCACAGCCAGAATTCACACGTCATGCAGACACCGATATTTCTACTGATGAGATTTTTTTCCCCAGTGTTTTCAATTTTTTTTTTAAGGTGTAGTGGTAGGGTTCAAGTTTCCAGATTCAAGACTTTGTTACCATTTGCACACAGAACAAACAGTTGCACAGTTATATAACAGTAATAACAGTTCTTACTTTGGACTTCTACCAGCTGTTAATAAAACAAGACAAATAAAGTACTGTGCATTCTATATAAACTATTTGACAAAGAAATAGCAGCTCCTGTTGTTGTTTAGTGGAGTTTGACTCTTCACGACCTCATGACCTTTAGCACGCCAGTTCCTTCTTTCGAGCATTGCCTCTATGAGCCCCTTCATATTCATGTTCAGTGCTCCAGTAATGCTGTCTCTCCATCTCTTCCTCTGTCTTTCTCTTCTCCTCTTTCCTTCACGTTTCCCCATCATGAGCTCCTTCTCTAATCATTCATATCTTCTCATGATCTGTCCAAAATATTTCAGCTTCTATCTTCTCATCAATCCTTCCAAGGAGCAATCTGGTTGTATTTTATCAATTACTTATTTGTTTCCCCTTTCTGCCCAAGGGACTCGAAGCCTTGATCAACAAAGTTCAAATGCATTGAATCTATTGGTTCAGCCTTGCTAATTGTCCAGCTCTCGCATCCGTACATCACTACTGGAAACACCATGGCTTTGACAATGCGTACCTTTGTGGACAGTGTGATGTCTCTGCTCTTCAGTATGTTGTTTATGGTTCCATCACTGTCCTTCCAAGAAGCAAGTGCCTCTTCATTCTCAAGCCAATGGAAACAGTATCTGTGACCATCTCTTTTTCTTCCCCATTCATTAGCCATGACTTGTCATATGTCACATAGTCATCTCATGGGCATATTTGAGATTGTTGATATTTCTTCCTTCCTCATGGACCATTACCTTATCGTGGTGATGGGGTTTGCGTTGCCCAATAGTGCTATGAGCTTTACCGGGTAGAGTTACTCAAGATGGGCAGGTCATGGCTGAGTGATCAGACTAAATATGGTCCACTGGAGAAGGAAATGGCAAACCACTCCAGTACCTTTCCAAGAAAACCTTATGGATGTTAGCAAGCAGCTCCTGTGGTCAAGTGCAATAAGTCAAATGTTGATTTGCAGATGGTTTGTGATATTGTAGTGTAAAAAATTCTCATTTGACCAAAACATGTTTCAAATTGAAGCTCCAGTGACACGTAGTGACATTTGTGTATTGCTCCCAGGAAAGCTTTTTTTTTTTTTGCTTAGTGTAACCCTTCCAAATGGTGTGAAGTGTGGATTTATAGGCTGTTAAAGGCTCTGCTGCTGAGCAGTGATTTTATCTGAGAGTGAGCAGAATGCTTGTGTGCATGCGCTCAGCACTTCTCTGAGCTGTTTGATAGGATTACTGACCTTTACTGCACTACAGACACATTTATTCTAGTCACTCTTCGCTCTCTCTCTCTCTCTCTCTCTCTCTCACGCGCTCTCTCTCTCGCGCTCTCTCTTGCTCACTCTCTCTCGCTTTCTCTCGCTCTCTCTCGCTCTTGCTTTCTCTTGCACTCTTTCTCTCTCTCTCGCTCGCTGTTGTTCTCTCGCGCTCGCTCTTGTTCTCTCGCGCTCTCTCTCTCGCTCTTGTGCGCTCGCTCTCTCTCGCTCTCTCTCTCTCTCTCTCTCTGTGTATATTTTTGCAGGTAGACTCAATGCTTGTCATACTCCTTGAATATACTATAATAATTTCCTTGATTATTGTCATGTAGAAATGCGCGTGCTGCTACTCATCATAGTCATGTGATCTGCTATGCTAGCCCTTTAATATTAAGTTTCATTAATAAAATTGTATCACCAAACACTTTCATGATTACATTTTAGGATTATTATTATGATTAAAAGTTATAACTTAAACTTTCTTTTTAAAGCAGATCTGAAATTATTGGCATCCTCGAAGATAACGGGCAAAAAATTTTATTAGGGTTGGGTGATATGACTAAACATAATTTATCACAATATTTAAAGACATTTCTATTATACATGACAAGCATCGTGATATATAGGTTTGGTAACAGATTGGCAAAAAGATTGAACAAAAATTGTAAATATTTTTACAATATTCAAATCAACAGAACCTTTTAACATCAACTTAAAAAGTATATTGTGACACACTTTATCACATCATCATATTGCTCAGCCCTAAAGAATAAGTATTACCATTGCACAGATCCAGGGCTCCAGCTTCGATCCTGAGCTCAGGTTACTGTCTATATGGATTTTCACATCCTGCGTCCGTGTTGGTTTTCTCTGGGTTCTCTGGTTTCCTCCTCCCAAAAGGTGGATTGGTGACTCTATAATGCCTGTGGGTCTAAGTGAGTGTGGGGGAGAAGAGTGTGGGGGGGAAGAGTGTGGGGGGGAAGAGTGTGGGGGGGAAGAGTGTGGGGGACATCACACACAGGGTGTGTTCTTCTGCCTCCTAGCCTGTGCTCCCGAGATCCTCTCCGGATCCTTCGATAAAGTTCTAAGTGAAGATTAATGAGAGAATTTTTGCAAATTTTTATGCAGTCGGTCGATTTTAATTTTAATTTTTAATTTTTTGTTATTATTATTATTATTTTTTTATTTATTTAAAAGTATAATTACACAATAAGCTTGATAGAAGGTGTTAAGTGAATCTTTATAGCATCCTAGGAAATATTTACTTAATCTTACTCTATTCGTTAATTTATGTTGCAAATGTTATGCGAGCAGTAGCTAGTTGTTTGTGTGTTGTCGATGCTGAATTGTCTCACACGGCTTTAAGATCCTCCAGGATCAGGTTTTGTACTGCTTTTGCTGGATGAAACCGTGGTTTGACCTCTTTGTTGGGGTGCAGCTTCCACAGTTTTGACGTGGAGGACTCGGGGGGATGTCGGGGAGACTGGCTGCTGCTCGGCCCCACGTGGAAAGACGAGTATCGCGTATGCGGCTCAGCCCTGCCTCCTCCATTCATCTCCTCCAGAGGTGCGGTGTGGCTCCACTTTCACTCGCAGGCCAACAGCTCAGGACTGGCACAAGGCTTCCGGCTCTCCTACATACGCAGTGAGTGAATGTACTGCATGAGTTCAAGGGATTGTTTTAAATCCAATCAAAATATGTTCATAGCATCCTCGAGGGTTCCTTTGTTTAGTTAAAGGTTGTTGGTTTTGGGGAAACAGTCTTGTAGGGTTCTACAGGGTCAACACAACACCTTTAAAGGTTTTAGATTTCAAAATTTTTCTTCTAAGATTGTGGATCTTCTGGATGATGTGGAAGAAAAGTTCCTGAGAAGGAACAATGCAAAAAATATGTAACATGAAACCTAATACAAACACAGACATCTCCATGCTAAATAAAAACTTACCCTTTAAAAATACTTTTTATTTAGCAGTATAATACATTTTTCTTCATTCTATTTTATTTCTTAAATCCTGTTCCACTTGTTTTAACACAATTAACCACAATCCTGTGATTTTCTTCAGTCAGAGTTTCCATGACATCATATCCGTAACTCGAAAACATTTTTAAAACCATACATTTTTGTTGATAAGCTGTGTGTTTCCAAAAAAATATTATATTTAAGTAATATTCCTTCTATAAACATATTGCAATAATTTTTTACTCCTTGACTCCACCATTTATACACTCAAAGCCCCACCTACCAGAATCTACTTCAGATAGATCTACTGTAGGTAGGTAGCCAGCTAACGTTCTTTCAACTTGTTCTACTCATTGAGTTACAGTTGTCTGTGAATGTTGGCCAAATTTCATTTATTCTAGATGTTGTGTGATGCATTGTATACGAAAGGTGAGGTTTACTTCTGATGACTCTCCCATGCAGATCATGTGCACCACTGCTCCTGTTAGTGCTAAACCTCCTGCATAGCTCTTAGTCTTCCAGATGTTGCCTTGACTTCCTCCGTTTCCTTTAACTACCATATCTTAATGTCATTTTGGACAGTTCAAACTGTGAGCTGGAAGAGCGTTTCTTTCTCCTGCTTTGAAGGATACAATTCATTTTTAGAACCTCATGAAGCTGCCTGGAGGAGCCCGAAGTTGTTGCGTATTAGAACAAGGTTTGAAGAGTCTGAGAATTTGCTACGCTCTGGAACACTTTTGTACATATTTTGTTTTGTTTCCCTATTTTTTAAGAGCACCAAATAGAAAGTAACTACATGGTAACATTTGCAGGAAAATGTTTTTTTCGTAAGTAGTTCGCTACAAAATGAAAACTGAACAGAAAAAATAATAATTTGGCCAGGGGTGCCCAAACTTTTGCATAGATTAAATAATATGCAAAAGTATACGACACACTTTGTTGTAAACTTGGGAAATACAGTCACGATAAATTGATTTGTTGAGGAAGGTCAGCTTATTAGAGGAATTCAACATGCAGACGAATCTCCGTCTCAGACAGAGACTTTACTCTGGATTTATTCCTTTTGGTGGTGTTACTATTGATTGCACCAGACGGAGTTTTTATAGCTTTTGTCATGTTTGCAAAATTATTTCTGTGTTATATGTAATGGTAAGAACAATAAAAAGTGAGTAATTACTCCACATGCTGCCGTATAAACCCTGGAGTTTGTCATTTTTGTAGTGTAGAAAGTGCTGCTGATTTTATTTATTTATTTTTACATGGTGTAAAATAACACAGAACCATTTGTGCATTATTTCCCGGTGTGTGTGTGTGTGTGTGTGTGTGTGTGTGTGTGTGTGTGTGTGTGTGTGTGTGTGTGTGTGTGTGTGTGTG
>JAQQZR010000023.1:2045532-2076038 GCA_030068235.1 Notoglanidium macrostoma | reverse complement strand
TGTTCCATAATTGAGGGGCTTTGTAAGAGAAAGCTCTTCCCCCTGCTGTAGCCTTCACTATTCGAGGTACTAACAAAGATATAGAAAAGCAATGTAACAAAGTAAGAATATATGTAGAAGTTATGTATAAGAATATTTATACAAGGTAAGCAATAATGAATGCTATATTATACTACATATTGCAATTAAAACTAAGAATTATTACACTTGGCACTAACCAGTCATGAGAATCATCAACAGTGCATCACAAAGGATTGTGAAGTAAAAAAAAACTGTAAAAGCGATCAAAAAACCCCAATTAATTCTGAAGTAAATAACACAAGATTGAGTCCTGGAATCCTCTCATGAACATGATGACACATGACTTCATTTGAACGCAGCATTTTTTATAGACCGACCATTTTTTCTTTTTACTGTCAGATCCAAATAACCGAAAAAAAAGAGCTCTGTAATTTAGGTAAGAGTTGTAAAAATATAAGCACATAAAGTTTCAGTATGGAAAATATTTTTGTCTGCTTTTAGTAAGGATTTTTATAATCTGCCAACTTGAACAAGCTCAAGCTCAGGGATTCGCATGATGTTTTGGGGAGCTGTAGCATTTCATTAACTCGGTTTTATATAAAACTGTTTTTATTTGTGTTTTTCTGTGTAACTTCACAGAGCTTTTGAAACCCAGATGACTCAGCTGGAGGCGGAGTTTGTTCAGAGAGAAGCTCCGCCCTCATATGGTCAGCTGATTGCTCAGGGTCTCATCCCACCTGTGGAGGATTTTCCGGCTTATAATCCTGCTCAGGTAAATAAATCCTTCACTGCTATACACATGTACATGTTCTCACACACACACACACACACGCGCGCGCACACGCGCATATATATATGAACGCAGCCAAAAACATTTAATCAACCATTTGTCAATGCTAATATATTTATTGTTAATATTCATTAGCATTTGAATATCACATATATTTGATATATTTGAATATCACTTAAATATAACAGTTGAAGCCCTCAGCAAACTGACAACAGCTAATCTAAATTCATTAGCCAATCATTTTCCATCATGATTGATGGATTTTCATGAGATTTTGTGACGATATGAACATCACAATCAGTTATCTATAGCCAGTACTTAAAAGTAAAATTATAATAATATATATATAATAATAATAATAATAATAATAATATTACATTACCTCTAAACTGTGAATAAAGTTAATAGAGAGTCTAAAGTTTTTAGTGCAGTCTAAGTTTTTGTTGTTTTTTGTTGGGGTCTATGTGTAAACTTGAGCTTGGACCCCTTAGTGATTGCTGCTTGTAGGTATATATTTTACTGTTTATGAATCTAAGCTTCATAAACACCTAATCATAGTGAGATCCCTCAGTTCTCCTTCAGTAAAACTGTAGAGGAGCAAGTAGCGTAATAGAGATTAATATTTTGTTTTAAAGATTCAGTGAATTTTCCTTCTATGTCCTGTTGCACGTTTCTAAAAGTGGCCCTGTTTGGCTGGTGTAAAGTGTATGATTTAAATATTCTTTATTAAGAAAGACGCCAGACGGCTTTTATTACCTCCGAACTCTGCAGGAGTGAAAAATTCTGTCCTTATTGACTGATTTGCATGCTAGATGAGGAGGCTGAGACTGACTGT
Organism: Notoglanidium macrostoma; assembly: GCA_030068235.1. Lineage (NCBI taxonomy): Eukaryota > Metazoa > Chordata > Actinopteri > Siluriformes > Auchenoglanididae > Notoglanidium > Notoglanidium macrostoma. The sequence continues at coordinate 2,074,392 of JAQQZR010000023.1, read as the reverse complement.
CTCTATAGAAACAGAAGATGTATCACCACATGATTGATAGGTCTGCTCAGTGGACATGCCTTTATTTTTCACAGATTGATTCTTAGACACAAAAACACAGTTTCACAAAGTCAAGACTCATAAGCGTGTGTGTCAGGAGTGTAACCGGATGGCATTAGAGCTTAGCATTAATACAAACCGAATTTATGAAGAGGAACGGTTCATTCACGGGTGGTTGTGGTCATGTCGGAGTGCAACAGTTTCTCAGAGAGAAGATCTCTCTTGGCATAATTAGCGCTCTGCAGTGCTTCACGTGGACTTCAAGTTCTCACTTTCACTTGCCCAGACTTGTTCAATGTGTTTTTTTTTTTTTCTTTCATGGCACAGTGCTAACAAGGCCTCGTGTGATGCAGCTTGTGCTTGTTAGTCCTCCAGCCATGCAGTTTTTAGAGTACCCTGAGTTTCTGACTCCTCCAGCTCACTGTGTTACTACACCATGAATAAAGGCCATGCAGTTTGGAGATTCAGAACTGGCAGAACTAGAACAGAACTTCACTTGGATTTTGCCAAACTGAGAACTGCAGAACAAGCTTGAACCTTACATTCATACTTGTGAAACTACTACATACTACATGCAACAAAGCAAAAAGCATTCATGACATGGAGCTGTGATTTCAGCAACACTGGCGCAGTAGGCGGTGAACTTTTCTCAATTCTACACAAAATGTTGCTGTAATGCAAAACATCCAAATGATTGACTCAAACGATTCCATGGAGCAATCCTGGGTACTGTGTGGTGCTAGTGGTCCTGTGTGGTCTGACATTTCTTCAGGTTTCCCACTAATAAATTTAGTTCCTTCATGAAATTACTTCTCATTCACAGTTTGAAGAATGGAAGAAAATCTCATTACCACGGTTTCATCTTATCCTGTCATTTATGACTTCTTATTAAACGTGTATAGAGGCATTACGAAGGAAAATAAGGCTAGGAAGAAAGCAGCAGCCATCTTTGGTGCCTTTGTTGAGTGTGGTACCAAGTTAGTACCAAGCTGAGAATGTAGCATGTAAATCAAACTTGAATACATTTTAAACACAAGTGGTGTATCAATTGTATAGTGGGCTATAGGCTATACATTTCAGATACTATTGTTTCTCATCAGGATAAAAAAGGCCACGCCCACAAACAACAACAGTAGCGATTTGATGCTTATTAGTGTGAACGTAGGGTTATGAAATGTGTCATGCTCTCATAAAAAAAAAAACATGTCCGCAATTAAATCTATTCTGTTCATCTGTGTCCATTCACTTTATCATGCTTCTGTGATGTATAATTTGCTCTCTGCATGCTTATGTGAACTCTTTGCTTTCTCACTCTGTCTCAGGCGTCCGTCCTGCACAGTCTCCGCTCGGCCATGCGGAGACAGATGAGGCGTCATTCTTCCCGCCGAGTGGTGTCGCGCCGCAGACTGGGTCGCCTTTGGAGTCGTCTGTTCCAGCGTGGGAGTCGGCTGCGCAGTCATATCCTCCTCCTTTCCCCACCTGGGCGCACACGCACTCCCTCACAGTCACACCCTCTGCCGTCCGGGCACACGCAGGTCGGCTCTCGGCCTGGGAATAACAGCCACTGTGCTGAGGGGCAGAGCAGCGAGTGGTTTGATCTGCAGGCTCATGCCGAGGCTCTGTGCTTAGCCGAAAGCGGGTCTCCAGTGTCGTCACCCACATCACCAGCCCTGCCACGCTCCACCTCAGACACGCTGGAGGACGAAGACGACGAGAACGATGGCGAGGATCGTAATCAGGCACCAGATCTTGGGTCCAGGGATGAGTGCAGATCACGTGGAGCTCCTCGTCGACCCTCACGTCTACCGTTTCAATCACGTGTGTCCAGGAGGGTCGTCCAGGGACTTGCAGCCGAACTGGGAGCCACGCCGGTGACGCGCTACTCCATACTGGGAATCTCTCCTCTGTCCACACCGGAGTCTCTGACGTCATCCAGCAGCCAGAATGAGGAAGATCAGAATTCACCGACACACACTGATGTCTGCCAAAACACTCGCACTGATCCACACACTGACCTTAACACACACTCAGCACTTAGAGAGAAGAGCGGGAAGAGAAACGGGATGCAAAGTGGACACACGAGCAGTGACGAAGGCGAGGACGATGTTCTGTTCATGCGCTAAAGGGCCTTATTTGTCCTCTTTTAAACTTTTTACAACTTTAACAGAAATCTTGCTCTCAGAGTGTGAGGAAAAGTTTAACAATGACCATACAGCACAGAATACTTCTATCATAACATCATTTTTATTATACACATAACACTATAGACTGAATCTCTTTATATTTTACAAACAGAAATAACTGTATGTGCAGACATGAGGCCTCGAGAGCGTGTGCAGGCGGGATCAGAGTTTCTTTAGGGGAAATGTGGGCGTGGCCAGAGTTTCTGCAGGAGCATTTGAGAGTGGTTAGTGTTTGTGAAAGAACATGTGGATGTTTTACTAGTATGTAGGTGTGGTCTAAGATTCCGTAGAATTGTGTACTACAATTTTCTGCAGGAACATGCGGGGCAGGGTACAGTAATGTGGAAGTAGGTGTGTTACAGTTCCTGATGGAGTGTGTGGGGGTTCTACGGTTTCAGATTTCAGCAGTTCCTACAGGAACATATGGGTGTGGTCCCAGTTTGTTCAGAAACATGTAGACGTGGTTTCTGCAGGTGCATGTAGGTGTGGTCCCTGTATTTGCAGGGACGTGCGGGTGTGGTCCCTGTATTTGCAAGGACGTGCGGGTGTGGTCCCTGTATTTGCAGGGACGTGCGGGTGTGGTTACAGTTTCTAAACGAACACCGGGGTCTGGTGACTGTTTCTGTAGGGACATGTAGTTGTGGTCATTCTGCAGAGCATATGGGCGTGGTCACAGATTGTGTGGGGACATGGGGGTGTAGTCAATTTCTGTAAAAGCTTGTGGTCATTGTTTATGAGGTGCATATGGGTGTGGTCACAGATTCTACAGAAACTTGTGTGTGTAGTGATCCGTGTTTGGTTTTGGATTCTTTTAGAGTATGTGGGCACGTAGTCCCAGTTTTTGCCGGGACATCTGAGTGTAATTTTTAATCTGAGTGTTATTTTTTTGGACGTTTTACGGGTGTGTGAGGACGGGATCAGAGTTTCTACAGAAGCATGTGGGAGTGGTCAAAAACCAATCCTGTGCACATCTCCATCGCCAGGCGCATCACTTCCCAAATTTGAACCTGATTGTGGGATGAACATGAGCAGCAGTAAATCCTATTATTATTATTATTATTAAAATAATAAAATAAGTGCTCATTCTCGCCACATGTCTTTGAGATTAAATTATATTCTGGATTCCAACTGTTAATGATGGATAGAGTGTGTCAACTATGTGTGCTGGAAGTGTTGCCTATAGACTGAATTTGTGTGCAAAATGGTTAAACATGGTCATTTATGGCCAGAACTGTGGGGCGTAAGGCTCTTTTTAGGGGAGCAGAGATCTCAGGGACGTGTGTGCAGGTTTCTGGAAGAATGTGCCACTATATTTATATCCATATTTGTTTCTGATCAGCATGTGGGGCTGAAACATGATGGCACACACACACACACACACACACACACTATATTATTAAAGTATTTGTTCTGACACAAGCTGCTTGAGAGAAAACGTGTGAACAAAAGGTGAAAGACTATGGACATACATACAAGTGGGTGACGAATTAAAGGAAAAAACGCTGGCTCTGATCTGATCCAGGGGGGGTGTATTTATTTTCTCACCATGGTTTGGCTCCACTTGCCCCCTTAGACTGAAACTTCACTACAAATCAAAACGATCTAGTTTGATGAAACACTTAATCTCCTGATGGGAGTGGCTTCTTCTTAGATGACTCCGCCCCCATTCACAGTGCACGAAGGCTCACTGAGTGGTTTTATAAGGATTAAAATGACCTTCACGATCACATTTTCCACACCATCATCATCATCATGATCATCATCAACACACCAAGGGAAAATCTTTGGAAGAACGATGATGCTGAGGAGCATTGAAGCTGTTCTGGTGGACACTTTATGTTGATTTTTCCTTTCATTTGTCACCCTTCTGTATATCCTATACCTCTGCGATTTGATTTAACTTCACCGTGGAGTGTTTCTGGAAGTAATAAGGGATGAAGGGTTGAGCAATAAGGGACTTAAACTGTGAGAGGAGCCTCTTTCATTTCTATTTCCTGTTTAATCTAGGTTTATTTTTGCCAATTCTTGGTGATCTGATGGTTAACATTAATGATTATAAATTATTTAAACTTAATTAAAATGTTGGCCCAGTTGTGGGAGGATCCAGAGGACCACTAAAGCTTATTGGTCACTTTTTCCTTTATTTATTTATTTATTTATTTAATTATTTTTGATGATCAGAATAACGTTCTATCAGTTAAATTATTCATTTGCTAATTTAAAGTGGTAAAATCGCTCTTTTTTTAATCTCTGTCATATAAAGTGCCAATTCAGACAGAATTATCAGAACAAATACTCAGTGTATTTCATGTTTTTAGAGTGAGAGGAATTTGGAATTAACATGCCATTGGAGAAATTGTGCGTTTTCAGAAACCAGTGCTGCTAATTTGCGTAAGACAAAGTGTTTTTTTTCCCCCTCGGCTCTTATACGTAGATTGTAATCAAAAATGGAATTAAAGTATTTCTTCAAGAGCTCGAGTTTTGCTTTCAATTCCCAAATCTGTTGTTTGTCACTTCTTTATTACCTTTCATAATTCATATCAAGCCACGGGCTAATAAATATATCATTGCTGTCATAAGAACATTTTTTAACACTGTTTGAAAACATCAGCTGCCATCTATATGTGGGTAACTCCAGAAGTATTGGCACGCTTTAATCTAAAGAGCAATTGTATAAAATAAATGTGACACACAATGATTAAAATGTTCCAGAGAATAATTACTTTCATAATTAAAATGGTCTAGAACTTACATTTTTAAATAGCAGTACTTTCTTTCAAAAAGTGTCAACATTTTTGAGACCCCTAAGTAATTTTAAGAATGAAAGCAAAATCTATGATCCTAAAATAATTCTTTTTTCACTTGTCTTAGTATTCAGAAATTCCACACATGTTAAAATCAAAAAGCATTTCACACAATCGACCAATCGTTTTGTGGGTGCCAATAATTTATGAATATTTCATGATGAGCGGAAATGAATGAGCGATGAGCTTTGATTCTTTAGTTTGACGAGTTCATATACAAGAAAAATGAGGTGGCTGTAATTATTCTTTTTTTTTTTTACTAAATAGTTTGTTAATTTAAGTACATGCCAGTAATTTAGAAATTTAATTGAGTGCCAATAATTATGGAATATGGCATTGTGGTAATGGTGACTTGATCCACATGATCCAAATGAATTCAACATGATACTGAAAGCATCTGATTTGGATCCTGCATCTTTCAAGTTCATAAAAAAAATGCCTTTGTTTTGTAAATAGCAACTTTTCTTTTGACAGCAGTGACATGTTTCTGCAAATTTCCTTGGTTATTAACCAACTGAACGCTAAATAGTTAGTGCTAGACGTGTTTACAGATCTGTCAGTAAGCGAGAGAAAAAAACATTTTGGAACATTTTGTTTTTTGTCATCAGAGGCGTCTGATTGTTTTCATCCTGACAGATTTGTTCAGAAACAAAGCTGTCGTCTGCCACCGAGTCTATAAAATAAAACGACAACAGCAACAAAAAACACGATCTGCCAAGTGTTCTGTTGGGAAAACACAGTTAAGAGTCATCATTTTGTGAGAGATAAAAAAGTTTAATTCTGTGTTTAAATTGATAACGTTTGTTCGACTTTTCATTTCTTTGATGCCACGTGATGCCTTCTATAAAAGTTAATAACGCTGATCATGTTTCCTGGTTGTGTTTAAAGCCTAGATCCTTGGGTTTCCGAATGATCCTTAGTAACATTCTGTAAGTCAAACGTACGGCCTGTGGGTCAGGACCGGCCCGATGAAGGTTGTGATACAACTCAGCAAATGAATCTGAAGTTTAGGTTCTAAATTAGACCTGAATAATAAAAATTAGAACAAAGTGCTAGTCTCTGTTATTCATCTAGGAGCAAAATAAAGCGATAAGCTCGGAGCCATAAACTCAGCTACTGACAAAACGTGCTAATGAAATTCAAATGGAATTGTTCATTAGCAAGCTAAACATGTGGCGCTGTGAAATACTAATTTAGAGGTTTCACAACAATGGCGGAGAAAACGTATGCAATCACAATTCTGATCTATTTATCTATAAACACGTTTTCAAGCTAGATCTCTGAAACTTATTTTGTGTCATTATATGGTTCATTTCAGTTCCAAGTTTTAATATGGAAAATTTCAAAGGGTGAATACTTATGCCAGTTGGTGGATTGACTACTCTAAATTGCCCCTAGGTGTGAATAAGTGCATGCCCTGTGTCCCAGCCAGGGTGTATGTCCTATCCACCTCACACCCAGTGTTCCCAGGATCTACTGTGACCCTGATCAGGATAAAGCAGTTACTGGTAAAGAGAAAGCATTTTATTATTGTGGTTGTAATTTTAAAGGACAAAGGTCCTATGACAGCTGTGTGTATATGTAGGACTTGGTGGCTTTGTGGTAAAAGCCAGGCAAATGCCAGGTGTTCAGAGGTTGCTGGTTCAAGTCCTGTGTGGCCTAACACTTGGTGTAGGGCAGGAAAATGACGCTGATGAAAATGTTGATTGGAAAAAGTGTGGGTGATAGTATTTTTACAGCATTCCCTTTATATGTAAAACTAAGTTAACGCTCTCTCTTTAATCACCATAACCCCTTGCGTCTTTTATTCAGACCCCGGGGGGGCAACTGCCCAGATATTACCCCCCTTTTAGTCACAGCATCATGCCACAATCAACACCTGAACCTTCTATGCTCACATCCTGGAGCCCTGGCTGGTGTTTGAACCAGCAACCTCTCAACCCAGAGGCGGCGCTCAACCAGATGAGCCACAGGATCTCACAGTAATGCAGAGCTTTATAACTCTTTTCACTTTTACATACTTAAGCTAAAGCACTAACACTAAAGCACAGGGTAAGCTTCAAACCTGGCATTATAAGCAGCAGAGACCATGACACTAACCACTGCTGCAACATAGCACGGGACCTGACATTCCTTATTGGTCTTTTATCCTAATGAATGGCTCAACCGTGTAGGTCAAGCAGATGACAATGAGCCACTTAGTGTAAGAGGAGATGACTACGTTTCAGCACTCAGCACATTCCCGTAGTTTCTCTCAGTACAGGAATGTGGCTATGACAGTGCTGCTAAGCAAAGCATGCCAACACACTGATGAACCTGTCGGTGTGCTTTCTAAGAAATATAAAATAGGCCTTTATTTTTACTCATACAGAAAAATATTTTTGCTTAATTAGCGATAAGATACACATCACATACCCCTTTCTGAGTACTCACTTGCAGCATGCCATGCCCAGAGCTTGATCCAAGAAGCAGCACCCAGAAAAGTCACTACTCTCACCACAAGTAACAGTGAGTTCAGCATCTTAGCCATGAGTAGCACTCCATTCTCATCTACCACAAATCCAAAATTCAGTTAGGTAAATGCAGTTAGGAAATGGTGTCAACGTTACGGTAGATTCCAGGATGAAACCATTTTGGGTAAATGATGGAATAATCATGTTAAAACCTTGAGTACACGAGTAGCCTTTATGAGCTAGAGCAGTAAATCAGTTTTTAAGAAGCAGCACTACGGTACAAAAACGTTCTGTTAAACTTCATCATACCAAGCTGAAGGATCCTCATCACACAGACTCCCCTATGTCCATTCCTGCACCTTAAACATTGTGTATCATCTCTCAGCACTCACATATCAGCACTCATAACCTCCTCAAGGCCTGACTGGGATCAGCAACCTTCTAACCCAGAGGCAAAGTTTACCCTATCAAAGCCACAGGACTTTGTAGATTTTTGCATTCTTAGTCTCAGATTGTGCCACTGAAGCAGTTGGAAGCAATTACAAAGAAAAACATTTGCTACTATAATATACCATACTATAGTGCAGTATACTATTCTATACTATGCTATGCTATTGTACACAACACTAAATACAATAAAACACTAAATACAAATAAAACACTATAAATACTTACTACAAAATACTATGCCATACCACACTATTCTATAAAACACTAGAAAATATGTAACTACAAAATACTATACTATATTATGCTATAGTACACCACATTACACCATGTCATACTGTACTATGCTATACTATACTATAAAACTGCAGTATATAAAATATAGTATAGTGAGGTATAGTAAATACCATACCATACAATAAAACACTATAAATACTTACTACAAAATACTATGCCATACCATACTATACAATAAAAAACTAAAAAAATACTTACACAAAAAAATAAATAAATAAAAACACTACACAAATACTATACTACACCATAGTATACTATGCTACACTATTCTACACTACATCAACTACACTACACTATACTCCACTGCACAACATTACACTATACAATACTGTTAAAAGGATAAGTCTGGAAATCTGAAGGTATTTTTTTCCCCACTGGGGGAATCCTTAAAATATATTATGTAGAAATCTTCAACACAGAGTCTGCCTTTGTTAAGAACTCTTAAGCAACCTTTTTAAAAATGTTTTTATCTATTTATTTATTTTTTACATCTTTTACTAAATGTATCTAATCATCTTTGAGTGCAGAAAAATATCTTTCCTACTGGAAATAATGTGATTAAATTTCTCATTAGGGCAAAATGTTGGGTAATTAATATGGCTATTGACTATTATAAAGCTTCCATTGATAATTTAACAGTTAAGAATGAATTATTGAAGCCATATTTCACATTAGGCCACTAAATGTGATGAGGATAAATGGCCAGCAGAGGGCAGCAGAGAATAATGCTGAAACGTCAAGAAGACCAATTTATCTGGATTTCTTAATTCTTAAAGAAATTCTTAGGGTTTCCTCCTCACTAAGTCACTCAGCTCAATAAAATAAAAGGGCTAATATGTCTCACCTGAAGCTTTATAGGATGGTGTGTGGTAAAAAAATGTTATCTGGATAAAATATGTTTAACAAGAGAGTACTGATTCACATTACTTAAAAATTAAAACCAAGTATGTTAATACAATCGGTAAATATTCAGATTTATATGTTGATTCAAGTGCTTCTGTGTGAATGTGACTGAAATCAAATTAGAATAAAAACTTGTTCTTACATTTCCAATGAAAAAGAAAGCCTGATAAAAAATTTTACTGTCCCGTTCGGCTCGAGGAAGATTAGTGAATCAAAATTATTCACAATAAATTTTTTCTTATGTTCTTTGCAGGTAATACTTCGTCTATATAACATGCTTCATGGATAGAGTGTGCCTTTAATTCTCATATTATTACTTACTCAAAAAATGTATGAATGTGTATCTTTGTAGACAACAATAACAATCAAACACCAGCTAAACTTTTGCATTAAATTTATTGTGCTATTTTTGTTACGCATACCCATCTTTTACAACAAAGTACATATTTATAGCACACATTCCCAATGTCTCACTCAGCTGGCCTCAGGAATGCTGTCTCTCTTTCAGGAATAATATTTATAAGGCTGTGTTTGTTTGAATTAAGCACTTGGTGACTGAGGCAGCGAGAACGGGGCTGGTGTCATGCTTAGGGACAGAAAAATCTCACCCTGGATCCCATGAAATAAAAAACACAATAAGTCTAGACTGGGCAAAATAATATAATAATATTTTTTTTAAAAAAAAAAAAAAAAAAAAAAAAAAAAGAGGGAGAGAGAAAGGTTTAATTTTTTAGTTGGGTGGCAGATGAAACTGGTGTGTACAGTCATGAAGAACTTTGTTGGATCCAAGTGCTGATTTAAAGACAGGAGGCTCTGGGAATAGGTTCGAGATGCATCGTTACTGATACCATGCTGATTTACTCATACTGAATATCATGTCATTCTACGCCAGATTCTTTTTTAACAGAGAGTGCGCAGAGCAGTATTAGTGAGCGTGATCATTTAAAAATGAACGCAGGATGCTGTGAACTACGCAAGTAAAATTATTCCTGAGCACGGAGGAGAGAAGTGAGCATGCGTGAGAGCACTCCAGTTCAGTGAGCACTGAGCACTCAGACACGCCCACTTCCTTTCCTTTCACTAAGCAGCGTCTACACTCTGCCTGTGAGTCAAGATGCAATACGTGGCTTTTTTTTTTTTTTTTAAACCATCCACACTTGCCGATACTGCTCTGCACGCTCAGGTCGATAAAGTTACGGTCATAAAATCTTAAATGTAAATTTCCGTACACAGTAGAATCCTACGTTAAGAGAGCAAAATGAAATGCTACATGATGTCTCTGATTGATCAATACTAAGCAGACTTCAGTATCAGTATCGACTTGGTATCGATGCATCCCCAAAACAGACACTGTATATTATGTGATATTACTGAAGCATGTTTCAGTGGAATGTCCCATTTTTAGTCCCCAATGAAGCCTAAATACATTTTAAAATTCCAGCAAAACATGACTGAATAATCAGTAATTAACACACACGCGCGCACACGCGCACACACACGCACACACACTAATTGTTAATATGTCTTTAAAATTCGAAGTGCAATAAGAAGAGACGTGGCCGAGTTCCTGGGATCGGAAAACTACAATCTATCTTTCATTGGTAGTTTCATGTTACTGCGGCAAGTTATGTAACTATAAAAAATATTAATAAAATATTAAAGTGATTAAACCTCTGTTTGCATAGATACATTACAATGGGTCATTAACTGGGATTTGGTTAACAAATTATAATTTCATATTAAAGTGACTTTAAACCTGACGGTTTAAGAGGTAAGTGCTGGAGTTAGATGAACTACATTCACATTCATCAGGTGTCCTTAACACAAACTCGATTCACTTTCCATTTGCTTGTTTTTGCATCCATTGATAAAATATCTCTGGTTTAAAAAAAAAAAAAAAAAGCGTACAAAACCTTAAGTGCTAAAACCATTCCACAAAGCACACAAACAAAATTTACCAGATAAAAAAAGTAGAAAGACAAAAATATTAATTTGGTCCAATGCTGCATTCATGAAAGCTGGGTGGTCAAGAAGTGGTTGCCAGAAGAGTTGTTTGGTTAGGAATTTATTTTAAAAGTGAATGCAAGATGTAGGTTTTTGTAATATACTGTTAAATGCGTGCCAAAAAAAGTGTCAGTTTAACAAACCTTTTAGTGATCCAACTATCCCTAACCATACACAAACTGAATCTCTAAAGCCTGTTTAAAAGGTTTAAAACATGCTGACTGTTTCCTTCGCTGGATTACACTGCACAGGGCCAGTTCCTATAAGATTTCAATAAAGGAACATAGGACCCTGAGAACAACAGCTCTAGTACCATCGGCTCTGAGACAGAAGGCCTGCGGGGTCTGGGAACCTTGGCCCTGAGAACAAAGAACCCTAAAGACATAGCGCTTGGGAATATGGGAACAGCGGACTCTGGGGACACGATATGGCTCTCAGAACTTCCGAGATGTATCCCAGGATACAAAGGGTCCTGAAGACATAGACACAAAGATACATAGGGTACTGGGAACATAGATCTGTGAATACATATGGTTCTGAGAACAGGGGAAGATAAGCTTCAGGGAATATAGGACCGTAGATACAATGGACCCTAGGAACATGGAACCCTAGATATATAGAGTCCTGGGATCATAGAACTCTGGGAACATAGGAACTTAGAGACATAGGTTTCTGGGAACATTTGCTATAGGAACATATGGTCCTGGGAGCATAGAACCCTCGGAATATAGGATCTGGAAACCTAAAGCCCTGGGAGAATTGAACTCTAGATACATAGGATACTGAGAACATAATGCCTGAGAAATGTAGGATACTGGGCAGACAAAAAATATGGATAAATAGGATTATGGTGACATAAAAGTGTATATAAATTGGATTCTGGGAACACAGTACCTTAGATAAACAAGGTTTGGGGAACTCAGGGCCCTGTGAACATAAAAGTGAAGTAACATAAGGTTCTGGGAACAAGGGAACACAGGATGTGGCTAGGCACCAGGATGTGGCTCTGTGAGAATTTAACCCTTGGAACGTAAGATCCTGGGAACATAGAATAATAGAGACCCTGGCCTTAGATACAGAGCACTATGGACGTCACCATGTCGAAAATAATGTCCCAAAATTCCAACTCGAGCAGTGTTCTAATCAGAAGCTGGAAACTTCCCACTCAGTCACGAACGCAGTATTACAACCAAATTTGAGTGTAAATTTTATATTTCAACTTGGATCCAAATGATTAGTTAAGTGTCCTTAACCTCTATGTAAAAGCACATTCTGTAAAATCACACATATAACAACAAAGATCTACATTACAGAGTACATGGGCATCATGTAGGAGGCAGCTGCAGCATTAACACACGTTTACACCATCACACGGCTCTGATCACGTTTTCCAGCACACGCCTGTCTGGCCTGGTTTCAGTTAAGCATCTGTAGTATGGAGTAAGTAACACCACGTTCACACTAGAGGGCGATAAAATAACAGGCGAGTGTTCTTTTTGTACACAAGTACATGTTATAATTTCAGCGACAGTGTCGAACACCATTTGAGACATTATAAAGAAAAATAAAGCTTGGAATTGAGTATCAAAGATCGTTGGCATCTCAGGGGAGTGTACGTAGCTAGTACAGATGCTAATCAGCCAAGAGCATAACATGTAAACACATACATTTCACACTGATTAGTGTGTTACTTTTATAGTGTTTAACTAGTTAGCTTTTGGAAGTGTAGCTACTTCCATTTCACATTAGAAGAAAAAAAAAGAAAAAAAAAAAAAGGTTGACAGGCCACGCCCACGAGCGACAAACTACAAGCGACATTAATGACTTGTTTTTTACGACTAGTGTGAACGTAGTGTAACTTATCCTGCATTCTAACGTGTAGTAACGTGAACTGATAAAATGTTCGTTCAGCAGGGGTTTGTATTTAAAATGTTTGTCATAAAAATATCTGAAAGTGTTTTTTTTCCCGTTACATTACAAATTTGCACGTGACGACTGCATGTAGTTTTGAGGAATCTTTAACAAAATTTTAATTTAGATTTTTTTAGAAATGTATATTTCTGTAGCAACATGTATGTTTTGGGTAACCTGAGGACAGTTACGATCTTTTCGTTAAAATTCACGCTGGCCACAGATTCATTTAGCGTTCAAAGAACAGATTATAAATAATCGTTGCATATTAATACACAAACTTTGTTTTTATGTATAATGGATGTTAGGTGGAGTTGAGATGCAATGTAACATTACTTACGTCGATTTTTCAAACTGCGATTTTTCGAACTGTCTTTAAATTTTCGAACTGCCGTCTCATCCAGGATATTTTCCCATCTCACGCTCAGTGTTCCAGGAATAATCTCCGGATCCCACACATCCCTAACCAAGATAGAGCGCTTCCTGATTAGTCAATAAACTTTATTATATAAACAAAGTGTACAAAGTGTTTTGGTTTTATTTGAATCAAGTTGGAAAAGAAAAGGAATATTTTTAGCTGGTTAAATTTGGCTAGTTTCTTTCCCCTATTTTTCTGTCCCTTAATATTCTTTCTGCTAATTTTCTTTCCCAAATGGAGTTCCACTGGTCATGAAGTGCACTACGCTTTCCCTACTGAGCGTGCGTTTGTGATTCGGCCAAAGGGTTTCGGAAGTGTTAAAATCAAAATAATAAATATTTATGCAGGAAGATGTTGAAGTTGAACATGAAAAAAAAAAATAAGACGGATTCCAAAATCTAAACGTTTAAAAGAAAATGACAAACTTGTGATTTCTTAGCTTAAGAATGTGACCCTTATTATCAATAGAGCTGCTAATATTCATTCTGTCAATAAAATTCGCACACATACAAACACTAAATATTTTAAACAATTAAAACTCAAATAAAATATCAATGTTTTTTAATATATATATATATATATATATATATATATATATATATATAAAAATATAAATAACAGCCTTAGTCGACGATGCTAACAAGTATCAAGTAGCTAGTAAGTGGAGAATGCAGAAAGAGGTAAACGTAATATAATAATTTCAAAGGATTTTCATTTGAAAAATTCTCAATTTTTTTTCAGATGGTTTTGAACTTATCAGCAGGATCTCTCTCTTGAGATGTAAATAATGATAATATCAGTAATAAACTAATTAAATATATATGTATATTTTTAAATTAGATCCTCTCTTATTCTAACAGAAATAGATTAATAAAACAAATTTTACTCTTAACGATACAAGTATTGTTTTAGGTTATTGTTATTCTTGAGTAAAGTTTTGAGTAAGGCTGCTTTAACGGATTTTAAGGTTAGCAGGCTTCAGAAAAAGCTACAGAAATGGCATATTTTCACCTTGTTTATAAAGTACACACTAGTTTTAAGGACACCTGATACAGAACTGAACTTCATTTTCTAAACAAAACAAAACAAAACATAACTAAAAATTAAGTATATAAACCAATCCCTGTAGTACGTCTTTATGGCTGAATGCCATATATACAGGGACTGTATATGAAAGAAGAAACACTCTCTCTCACACACACACACACACACTCACACACACAGCTGAAAATTATGGGCCGGTAGTTGTTAATACAAAGAACAAAAAGAAAAGATCCTGCAGGGCTCAAGAGAACACATGCTCCGTATTTAAATCAGGAATAGCCTCCAGGTAGCAACGAGAGGAGGTCAGTGGAAACTAGTTCCTTTTGTGCAGACAAAAGGGTTCGTTTTACACATTCCGACATCCGCAGCCAGCGGAAAAGCCGAGAAAAGCCCGGAATAATAAAAAGACAATATGGACCTCCCCTCAATGGGCCTCGCTTTCTTTACACACTTGAAAAAAACTGAAAGTGGAACCTAGAGCACCGTAGAGAAATCCATCTCGTCACCTGCACAAGAAACTCCGAGTTAATTACTGATGATGAGTAGGGTTTTTGACCCCGTAATAAAAAAACAAAACAAGACAAAAACAAAAAAACAGAGGATGAGTTTTCCCTGGAAGTTTTGAGTCTTCAGAGCTCCGACTTTTTCTCTGTGAGAGGCCCCGTTTCGGAGGGATCGTCCTGAGGGAACACGACGTAACACAGCTTCTGGCCCAAATATGTCACATACTCTGAAAAAAAACCCCAAAACACACACACACACACACACACACATACACACACATACACACACATACACACACACACAAAGTGAAGCAGGATGATAAGACCTTTTCGATATATTGAAACATCAGCTTGTCTGAAATGTAACGTCAGCTTGTCCATTTATCAACATGGGTACAAAATAATTTCTTTGTATATTTATCCACCGGAGCATTTAAACAAGAAATCAAGCATCATAAAAATCGACTAACATTTGCTCTCGATGCTCACTCAGAGTGTGTGTAACTACATATGAGGAGATGTTAATTTGACAGGTTACTGCAGGTCACATTTAATGATGCTCACTGACAGTCATGTATGGAGCCCCCTAAGGGTCATGGTGGGAATTTATTTATTTATTTATTTATTTATTTATGAGCTGCTTTTGCATTCCCTCGCAATACTTCAGCAGTAAATTTTAAGGCCCTTTATACTTCTGTCTCGACTCTATGCCGTATGCCCTATGCTGTAGCCTTAAGTCCAGCAATGTCACTACACATTGCAGAGATGCAGAATGCATGAATGATTGGTCAGCTTGGTAGCATCACATTTCCTCCCACACATTTCTGGCTGCTTGTTCATCTGAGAAAATACTTTCATGATATTGTGTTAATATAAATGTAAATAATATAAATATAATATATATATATAATATAATATAATATAAATATAAATGCGTGAGGTGCTATAGCAGCTGTAGTTCATTATAATGCCAGTTTAATCCTGTGGATTTAAACACTACTCGCACTGCAGTTCAGATCATCGTGCAGGTAGTCCTACTGAATACAGACAAGCTAAAACACTTAAGAAATGTTTTCAGTGAGAATTCACATGGTTTATAATAAATCATTTGAGGTTCCTTTTCCCCCAGTAAAAATAAAGCATCAGTGCCATACCTACAGCGTAGATTTGATCCACAAGTATAAATCGGCCTTAATCCTAACCCTTATTGTGAGGAAACCAAAAGTAGTTCCAACCCCCCCCCCCCAAAAAAAAAAAACCCAAACAAACAAACAAACAAAAACCAACAAAACTCTCTGTAGTAAAGAGATAATCACACAAAAAAAAGCATTTGTATTATTCTACATTTCTTATTATAAACTATAGAGTTGTTGATAATTGTGAATTGTAAGCTCATTCTTGTAAATGTTTTGCTCATAAGTAACATGTATGGAAAAGTTGTTTTTTTAATGTATAACGTTTTAACGTTTGTAGTTTCATTAATTTTATGTATGTTTGGGATCATTATCTAGTTGACACATCCATCACCAGCCACGTCTCAACCTCCCGGCAGATGTAACCAGAATTCTGGAGTTGAGAGTATAATCTATGAGTGTAACCACTACAGACATGCGCTAACTCAAGAGTGTGACATGTGTTCGCTCAGATATCTTCCTGCTCTAATAAGAACCAAAAATCACTCTGTTTACAATTTTAATGTTTCATCAAAGTTTGTTTTTTCGGAGCGATTCATGTCGTCCACCTGCAATCATGCGTCGTTGCAATCTTCCTGACAGATTTTGGAGCGTCACTCACCCACGGCGCTGTAGATCCAGCGTGGCTTGTGTGACCACTGCACTCCGATGAAATAGATAGGGATTCCGGTGAGCATGATGACCAGCCCCATCCCACACACCACAGGCTCCGAGTACAGGCTGAAGCCCAGCAACACGGCCCAGAACACCAGGTAACTGATGGGGATCAGCAAATTCACCTGTACACACACACACACACACACACACACACACACACACACTAAGTAAACCACTCTGTAGTGCAGGAAAAGCCACGAGGTAAAGACAAAGCAGGGAAGATGAAACAACAACAACACGAGTAATACTAATAATAGTTTAATGATGATAATAATAATAATTTTCTGATAATTGATCACGCCAACTTCATATTTACTCCTTTGTTTGTTGTCATGGTAACCTTGTTTCTCATTGACTGTGTAGGTTTCCTAATTTCTCCATGCACTCTTTCAGTCCCACACACATAAGATTTACAATCTTCTCCGATCTAAATGTGGCTTAAAATCCTCAAAACCCCAGACATCCACAAGCACGTCACGTCATCCTCTGAGCCACGTGGACCACTATTATCCTCCGTTGGTTGCCACTGGAAGCTAGAGATGGGAAGCTCATCTTTTTTCAGTGAGTCAGATCATTTGATTCAGTTCACCAACAAGAATCAACTCTTTCATCTCCCAAATGACTCACTGCCTCACCGTAACAAATGAAATCTTAGCAAGTGAAAACCTTCAATATAATCAAGTTTGTCTAATATTTCATCTTATAAGATGCAATAAACCAAATGTAAAATGATTAAACCTGATTTTTTCCCTAGAAAATGTTGTGATATTTTGAATGGGGATTATTCTTCTAGTTCAATGAAAGTCTACTCTAACTTTTAATTACTAAAATAGCATTATTTTGCATTGTTGTATTATAACATACACATAAATAATTGTAAATTCAACAAGGCACTACTATCAACTAATATAGTAAGCATCGCTGCCTTAACATTATCATGCTGAGTGTCTATCACACCCACACACACACACACACACACACACGTAATACCTCACCATTTACACTAATGAACAGATCAGATACAGAAAAGAGAAGTGTTTTCATTAAATTACACTGTAAGAGTGAGTGCAGTGTCCAAAAAAAATAAAATAAATAAAAATAAATAAATAAACAAATAAATAAACAGACAGCCCCAGCTCATACGTGCGAGTCGAGTCGTGACTCTTGGCGTTCACAATAAAGAGTCGAGTCGACTCGTTCACAAAGTGGGAGTAGAATAAGCAACCGACAAGGAAGTACGACCTCTAAATATCTGGTATGAACAGATCCGAAGCAGAAGCTGGTGGTCGGTGGCTTTTTTTCATATCATCACATATCTGTATCCAGCACAAACACCACCCATTGATGAATACATTTCTAAACTCCACTCTGGTTTCTTTATTGATTTAATCTCTTTAATGGTGTTCACGTGTAGCTGTGTGCACTGCTGATGAATCGAGTGTGTAAGTGTGTTAAAGCCACTCACCTTAATCGGTCTGACGAGATTGGGTTTCTTCCAGCGATAGTACAGCAGGCCGGCGATGGTCACTCCGTATGAGAGGTAGTTTATAAAAGACACGTAGTTGATAAGGTTGTGGGTTTCGCCAATACAGAGGATGACGATGGTTGCCGTGCACTAGGGCACAAACAGAGAGAGAGAGAGAGAGAGAGAGAGAGAGAGAGAGAGAGAGACAGACAGACAGAGAGATTTACTGACTTTGCAATATAAACACTTTTATATAGTATGTAGCAATGCAATGCACCATCAATGCTACAACTATCAGAGGTTTATATTAATGAACTCGTTTTAATACCTTATTATTTCTCTTGTAATGGCTGACACACCACATATTACACAAGAATGAAAAGCGTAGATTTGTTGTTTGTGTAAGAAGACATTTATTTGAAGTGTATGGAAGTAAACTGCTCTTGATCATTACATGAGCACAACGAGCACACCTGACTTTATTTATAGCTGCTATAATGTAAGTAAGAACAGGAAAGAACTAACTATAGACTTTGATTTGTTCATCAATACATGAAAAATTGTAATTATTGTTAAACTGCTGTGGTGTAAGAGGAATAAAACACTTCAGGATGTGCGGCTATAGGAAAGTAATCAATGTCAGATGTGTTGTGTCTCTTACGCAGACAAGCAAAGCCGGGATCGGTGTGCAGTTCTTCAGATGGATCATAGCCAGCAGGTAGGGCAGGTGTCCTTCTCTCGCTCCTGAGAAACACAACCTGCACAGAATAGATAATCACATACGAGCCCACGTGACATCATCAGTCTGCTGCGGTGTAGTGTTTACCTGGAGGACGTGAACAGGTAGCCGTTAATCCCTCCGAACGTGGACAGAGCCACGGAGATGGGCATGACCCAGGAGAACATCCCCAACAGCTTCTCACCAAACGTCTGCAACGCACGTCAACACGCTCAGGTCAATTCAACTTGTTTAACTTGTCTCAAGTGTTCATCTGAGTAATCAGAGCAGGGCAGTGTGGAGAGGGGGTCAGAGGTCACTCACCACGGCGACGGCGTTTGACGCAAGCAGCTCCTCGGGGGACATGGAGGAGAAGTAGGCGATGTTGGTGAGCGTGTACACTAATGTGACCAGAGGAATGGAGACGTAGATTGCGCGTGGCAGGTTCCTGTACAAACACACCAACATGCTAATGCTAACTCGGCCACAATTTGTGTTTTTAAAGCAAGACACTACAGGTAGAAATGAGTTTTTTTTCTTTAAGTAAATTGCATAATTAAGTGTCTGCTCTTAAACTGTAGTATTAAAAGTGTCAAACGTTAGTATTACATTTATGTTTTCCGCCATTTTATTCTCTCACAACCATCACATTTTCTGAGTCAGCAACTCTGAAAAAGGCTTTAAGCTCCGCCCACTTCACAACTTGCTTCCTGATATGTCATTATGACGTGCAGTACCTGGCAAAGGTCTTGAGCCACGCTTTTTTTTAGTACAAATTTTGCTGTAGATATTTATTTTATGAATTGTGCAGCACTGAGTCAGTACAAAAACCTTTTAGATTTCCAGACATTACTTTTCCAAAAAATAATTTGCATTTGAAAAATGCTTGTATGTCAGTAAATAAAGCAACATGTTACATAAGAGAGCACTTTTCAGACAAAAAACAAACTTAATAAAGCCTCCTGAGTTTTTCTGAAAAAAAAAAAAGAAGCAAGTGCGACAGTCAAAGACTCCAGAAGAGCTGCGGCAGATTCTCCAAGATACTCAGTAAAACATATAGCTCATTTCCTTGTAAAACTGTGCACGCTGTACCTGGGACTACTGTGTACGAAAAAAACAAACCCAAATACTGTCTTTGTTTACTTTATTACTGTTTACTGCATGCTGTAGTATTTTTCTTTTAAGCAGAAAGATTTAGTTTAATTATTTTTGAAGGCACCTTTACTAAAAAAATATAAGGTGGCTCAAGACATTTGCACAGCACTGCATGTCAGTTTCTTTGTTAAACCTTATTCGTCATAATTATTAGTGTGGAAATGCATGAAACGACATTTATTTTCAAATTTGTTTTTCTGAAAATATTTTCCTCCCAAAGCTCGGTTTCTAAATAAACTGAATTTCAAACTGCTCATTATTGATAGATTTATGACAGCTCTTATACTAAAAATGGCATGCCAAAATTACAGCATGGTGTCTGTTGATGACTAAATGATAAATAAATGCCATAAATAGATAAAGTCCAACACGCAGTTCTGTGAGAGTGTTTATAGAAAGAATTTGTTCACGGGACAAAAAAAAAAAACGCAGTCCAAAGACAAGTTTGGGTTTTTTTGTAGCATAAAGTACAAAAATGTGTGCGTATTTAATTAGATGAAGCCTCACTTGAATAAATAGAAGCACATTTTTGATATAAAGAATAATGCCTGTAAGTATATCAGCAATCCACTGCAGAGATTCCCTACAGTCTGAGAGCAGGGCCTAGTCTCAGTCAGAGGTCGTGGTTGAGGAAGAGGCCAGTGCTGAAGTCTGACTCACTTGCGTGGCTCCACCACTTCCTCGGTGACGTAGTTGAGGAAGTTCCAGCCACTGAAGGCAAACGAGGCCTGCAGGAAGGCCAGAGCGATCTGCCCCGCTGACGGGTCTCGGATAAACTCAAACGCTGCTTGAGGCTCCAGAGCATCATAGTGCCCTACAGAGACACATAAATGATATGAAATAGTTTTGTGGGTTGATACTTAGAAAACAATATCAGCCAGGCAACAAAACCTGATAACATAATAATGATATTTGTATGGAGTCAGATTAGTGTCAAAATCCATGAATAAATCTCACAAATAAATGACGCTGTTAAATTTATTTACAGACTGACGAATCTGCGTTTACGAACCGATCGCTATTTGTGAACATCCTGCATTTGTTTGTGAATTTCTGAGCCTTTCCTGACGCGCAAGCTGATAGGCCAGTCTCTGCAGCCTATCAGATGTCTCTTACAATTTCAGCCAATCACATAAAGGCGGTATTGTAGGATATGATTGAATGTGTCCACATTGCGTTACATCTGCGCAGTTATGCGCATTACTACAAAATAGCAATTCTCTGGTGGAACACCTTAAAGGACATCACTCAGAGCTCCACTTTCACTCCACTCTGCTTCAACCTTAGCATGGCCTCAGGTCGCTGTACTCCACAGATAAGTGACAATGTGATAAACCCATTACTGCAGTGAATGATTAAATATATTAGAGCTTTGAAGGCTTGTTTACTAAATGATCTGGCATGTAGCACTGGTGTTAGCTAAAAGTTGGCTATATGACTCTGTAATAGACAAGAGGCTAATGTTAGGTAGCAGCGTGATCTTAACTCAGTTGCAAATATCCCAGTTGGACTAGCTGCCATGTGATTTAATAATAACAAATTAATTTATACTGGTCTCGATTTTGTCATCCATTTTCCTCTCTAAAGGGGTTAAAGGGTCTCAAAACTGCCAACCCCATGTGTGCAGTCCTATCTTGCAATCTAATTACCAATATCTTTGTTACATATATATAAAATATACTTTAATCTGTATATTTTTATGAAGATCACGTTGCTACGTAAAGTTAGACTGCTGTCTATTACAGCGTCTGAGTAAACATGCCTTCAAAGTTCTAATAAATTTAATCATGCACTGCAGTAATGGGTTTATCACACTGTCACTTATCTGTGGAATGCAGCGACCTGAGGCCATGCGAAGGTTGAAGTAGAGAGGAGTGCAAGTGGAGCTCTGAGTGATGTCTTTTAGAGTGTTCCATCAGAGAATTATTGTTTGTAGTAATACACATAAATGCGCAGATGTAACGCAATGTGGACACATTCAATCATACCCTACAATACCGCCAATTTAATAGCCAGCGGTTTGTAGACGCAGATTCGTCATTTATTTGTCAATCAAGAAATACTGCTGTGAATTTTGATAATAATCTATATCCATATACTTGCATTGGAATAAAGGATATATTTATAAAACTGCAACATGAGCCAAATGTCCATCTGTAATTTTTTAATACTGTTGTCATGTTGTGGGTTAATAATGTTGTGGTGTTGTGCACTTACAGGCCACCATATTTTACAGAATGTGTAGAAAATATAACAAGGACAGACAGCAAATACAGTTACAGCTTACTAAAAAACTATAAGAAAAAAAAAAATCAATATTAAACATGACGAAGTGGTGATGGTGATGAAGTGAAGATCATTTCCCTGAAGTGTTTTATTCCTATTATATCAGAGTATTTTGCCAACGATTACCAGTTTTCAATTAATTAAAGGACAAAACCCTGTGCTTGTTATTCGTCTGTGGTTAATGTTCTGGAATGTACCCAAAAATTGAGTCCCTGTGAATGAGCTGTTACTATGGTAAGGATAATGCATTAGGACGAGCGCATTGATAGAAACCTGTAATCTGCAGCTGCACTACTGTCAGAGCTTCTGTTCCTTCTGGCCAATCATAATCCAGAAGTCAACAGCACTGAGATATAAAACATGAATAAAATATGTTTGAAGCTTTGGTCACCTGATATTTGGTTAACAATGACAAAAATTGAGGAAAAGGAAGCTTTGCAGGTGGAAGGTCAATCTGATAATGAACCGTCCGCAATCAAAGGCTTAACTCTTCACCATTGCTAATCCTCTTGTGTTGATAATGAAATGTTGGACTATAATCATACAGTCAGCCTGGATTATCATAGTCACGCAAGCGCTCGAGTGATGACGTGCACGGTTTCCTCCTCTGTCTGAGAGAATCATTCATCTGAACAGACAAAGAGCCTCAGAGAGTTTCTCCATTCTCTAGTTCAGTCACTCACAAGGCTTTTCAAGGTCATTCTAGGGAACGACTCCAAACAGCTCTGTTCTCTGAGAACACGTAGAATAAATACACAGACAATACAGAGATTTCGAAACAGCAGGTGATTATCATCCTAGAACACAACATCTTTATTTATTAAAAAACTACATGTCGTGATCTCTTTTTTAAATCTGTTTATAGTTACACTTACTGACATGTAACATCTGTGAAACAAGTTAGTTCCTGTTCTTACTCTTGTTATAGCAGCTATAAACAGTCATGCCCTCACCAGCCTCTCTTTATTCTCCCTTGAAGTTAAGACAACAAAACTTCACTTTACTAATGCAGGTTACTAAACTAAACAAAAGAAAACACAGAGTTACCAAAAACCTGCAAAATGCAAAGTTCTCGGTCCTGAAGATGTCGGAAAACATAAAGTTACAGCGTTAGCTCTGACTGTTACAAAGCGCTGACACTGCAGACTCCCTCCCTAAGTGTTAAAAAAAAAAAAAACTTACACTTTTCTCCTGACAGAAGACTTCATAACAACATACAGACACACGGTTTTTAACCAGCTTATGTGGAGCTTCTGGCACACAAGTATACTCTCTGGGGATTTTAGAATTTATTTAAATATACCCATTTAAAAAAAAGATATGTGTAAACTGTCAAACAACAAAATAAATAAGATTAAAAATGCGATGAACACTTCAAGTGAGACCTGCATTAAAAATGTACAAAATATAATATTTCTAAAAATGTTAGAGGTGGGTAGGTGATGTGGATAATAACTCAGTAATCAGCAAAAAAGGCCAGCAGATTTGTGTCTCAGTAAAACTAAAAAAGCCCAAGAATAAATTGTAAAGTCACAATTGATTACTTTTTGAAACTGGACTGTAATTTCATCTATTATTTATAGAAACAAAGCAGCCCTGATTAACTTCCTGTAAAACAATTTAGTAATTGCTTGTCTTATTGTGTGTAAACCTAGATTATTTTATACTGATTATAATTTAAGTTGGCTTGTTATGTGTAAAAGAAAAAATAACGATTGGAAAAATTACAGATTTTTTGGACCAGCTAATGCACTTATTTGAGAGAATTTCATTAAGGCATTATTAAAATAAACAAGGAATAGTCTAAGATATTAATTACACATACACCATTTTTTTTCTTCACCTCAGGTTATTCCAGGGCACGGTGGTTATTAACTCACCGGGAGGTTAATAAAAATTAATCAGAGAAAAAAATCACGTTTGAACTCTCTGCTTCTCCTGACGCGACTTCCTGCTGACCTGTAGCTAGTAAAGCAGGTCATGTGACCTGGAGATATAAAGGCTGTTTGCACTAGGGACTGAGTTGAAGATATGAAAAGGCTTTGTTCATATAGAGAAAGAGTGACCTGTACACCTGCACGTGCACACACACACACACACACACACACACACACACAAGGCTAAGTGCACATTTACACACACACATACCTTTGCAAATTTGGACCATGCCCACTACAATAATAAGAACGAGAGCAAGCAGTTTCCCAATGGTGAAGAAATCCTGGATGCGTGTGGCCCAGCGAACACTGGAGCAGTTCACCCACGTCAGCAACACTGAGAGAGAGAGAGAGAGAGAGAGATTGAAAAAGAAAAGATTTATACTTTAGTAAACTCACTCACATTGATATGAAATACACACACATGTAAAAACTGCTCTTTTCTACAAAGGAATACATGGACAAAATTAAATATATACATACATACACCTTATCCAGAGCTGTAACAACACCATGTGATACATTTCAATATTTGTAAAACAATAATATCATGACAATCAATCAATCAATAATTCAATCAATTAGTAGTAGGCATTTTTAACGAGTCACCTGATTCATGAGTCGGTTCAGTTCACGATATTGGATTCATGATTCGATTTACCCATGATATTTTTGGAAAAAGAAATTTAATAAAGAAAATGTTATGACCAAACAAATGCAACATTTATTGTCCTGTTACACTTAAGCAACTTAAATATTCCTTTTATTAAATTAAAAAATACCTTTGTTTCATTTTCTTTATAACCAACAATAATTATCTACAAATGTATAAAATATAATAGCCTATTAACTAAAATATTCCTTTTATTATAAAGGGAAAATGTTCATTACAAATAGGCCTTTTCTTAATAAACATTTATGAACATTTGTGAAGGTTGTATTCAGTTTAAACATTATACACCTCCCTCCATTTGCTTTGCTTTTCTTTAGCTTTCGGCAGTCCGTAAAAAGAGAGCTGTTGATTCTGTTGATAAAAAGAGATTTCTTGTTGAATCAGTTTCTAGCGAATCGCACAAAAGCTCTTTCCCATTTCAGATCAGTTTTTCATATTGCGTGACTTTGTCACTATTTTATAAACAAAGAAACAAGCAAAAAGAGAAATAAGAAATTAAGCTGTTTCTAACAAACATTTGAGTTTGACATTACAAATAACTGCTTATTTGAAACTTGCCTTTCAGAAAACTCTTGACTTTTGGAAACTTGGCTGTGACCCAAACAATGCTGGCAGCAGAACTGTTTTAAAGCACTCACATTCCACCTGCCATGTGGCCACTTTTTATATTAAAATGCGTGACGCTGAATGTTTCAGGATCGACTTGATTGTCACACCGCAGTACTGAGAAAGTGATACAGCACCGTTTCCCCAAAATCATCCTAAACATCATGTCACATGCTAGAAAGTTCAGTGTGACACTCTAGCTCACATTTACTCAATAATGTTTCAGAGAAATTCCACTATGTTGGATTTTGGAGGTCAAGTTATCAAGCATTATCAACAAGGAAATAAAGAAACATCAAAAATTATAAACATCACAAATCCCAAATTTCCAACATGGCTCAGATCACATCTTAAAGCTGTGGTTAAGTACAGGAGAGTTTTACAGAGAGACTACAGGCAAATAAACTGGAGCCATTTTCTGTTTTCAAAAGAAGCCATTGTAATTACAGAGAGCCTCTCAGTACAGTTCTGAACGACACTCGTTCTCGTTCTCTCTCTCTCTCTCTCTCTCTCTCTCTCTCTCTCTCTCTGTGTCTCTCTCTCTCTTTCTCTCTGACTCATGTTTCACTGTGGGTTACTGTAAAGCTTTGTCAGTTGTCGAAGTGGAATCACGTGATTCAGAGGGAACGCAATGCGGTGTGACGCAGAAATGGGAACAGCATGGCTAAATTTGGCCATGTGGCTCCGATTTCAGAGAGTAACGTTCAGGAAAAAAATCGCAGTCATATGTTTTTAACATGATCTGGAAAATGTCTTCCTGTCAGTCTTACAGGGTTAATCACAGGAATGAGAAAGAAAGAAAGAAAGGAAGGAAGGAAGGAAGGAAGGATGGTAGGAAGGATGGGGAAAAGAACAGAAGAGGACTGAAAAGAAAAAACAAGTAAGAGACAGAAAAAAGAGAAGAGGGAAAGAAGGAGAAAGGAAAGAAAGAAGGAACAAGGAAGGAAGAAAAAGAGAAGGGCCAAGTGGTGAAAAAGACAAGAGATAAACTGGAAGAGTGAGCGAGAATAAACAAAGGAAAAGGAGAAAAAGGCTAGAAAGAAAGACACAATGTGAAATAAGCAGAAAAAGAAAAAGAGGGAAAGAGAATGAAAAGAAAGAAAATAATGAAAACAGAGTGAAGGTGCAAGAAACAGGGCTTTACTGTGTGCTTAATTACTGACTATTAAAGAAAGAAAGAAAGAAAGAAAGAAAGAAAGACAGAAAGAAAGAAAGAAAAAAAGAAATGGCGTGATAGAAAAAAGAAAAAAGGATAAAGAAGAGTTTATGTATGCACTTGTATGCACATGCATGTTTTTAAGTCAGGTTTTCCCTTCTGCCTGTTGGACATGCTAACATGCTGTATGCGTAATCAGTTGTGAAGACATATTTGTGTGTGTGTGTGTGTGTGTGTGTATGTCCTGTCTCGTTTGACAACAGCTCCAGTGGAGATCCGGTGTCTCCAGGGCTGGCTGGTGCCATGAATCCAGCAATTCGGCAAAGGATCCTGGGTAAAGGGGACATGGCTTCCCCCTTCTCATCCATCACTGCCTGGAGCTGCCCACCCACCCACACACACACACACACACCCACACACACACACACGCGCACACACAGAGCTAAGTGCACATTCAATTAACAGCCCCACAAAAACCGGGAATTAGTCGGGATCTCAAAACAAACTGCTTTCGAATGACAGCCAGATAAACAAACACACACACACACACACACACACACACACACACACACACACACACACACACACACACACAGCTTAACACTTCTCTAAACTCTCTCATCTACAATGTGTTTCCGTTTGCAGAACTACTGAATGGTTTTGGTTTTTTGCAACATGTTTTGTAGATTCTCAAGTGTTCCGTGAGAAGATCCCCGTGTACAAACTTTTGCACTCAACTCTACACTTGGCATCAGTTTTGGAGTCAAACTCTTTATATTAACGGTGCAACTTTTATGCAAAGTTCTACACCCATCAATCATATTAAAATACCGTCTAGCCTCCTTCCTGTCATTAAAAGTGATGTCACTTCCTCATTTCGTAATGTTAGAGCTGTTAGCTCTCAGACTGAAGTCAGTAAAATAGACAAAGCTGTCTGTACGGCTTTAAAAAAAAGCAGTTCCTATGCCATACGTGCACGTGGATCCTAATCTCACGACTGAAATATCTGCCAGGTGCTTGGGCTGCGTCTCGTTTCCTCCATTGACGTCTCACTTCATTTCCTTCTGTGTGCTGTATCCCGAAAGCGGAAGTTTATCAACAGCAGCCAAATGGAGTTAAATTAACTCAATGCTAATGAGAGGAGAATTTCAATGAAGCTCCGACTGCTCTGCTGTTTTTCCTGCCAAGCTAGAAAAGTGCTCAAGCCAAAAGTGAAGAGGGATTTCCCAAAGTGGCTAATTGACCCATAAAACCTACAAAAGGCTCAATAAATAAGATGGAGGAGATTGGGCTAGAAACTCTCTGTGGTCTCGGCCTGCTATACGGAGGACAGGCGAGGGTCGAATAAAAACAACAACAAATTCATTTCAATTACCATGATGCTTTTCAAGAAACAATTTGTGTCAATTATTACAAAGAGACAAAATTTTACTGAATTATGAGTAGCGTGTGCAGTTTATATATGGAGTGTAGTGGATGTATGTATTGTGTGTGTGCAGTATGTACAGTGTGTGTATGTGCTATTTGTGTAATGAGTGCTGTATGTACAGTGTGTGTATGTGCTGTATGTACAGTGTGTGTATGTGCTGTTTATGTAATGTGTGTGTATGTGCTGTTTATGTAATGTGTGCTGTATGTATAGTGTGTGTATTTGCTGTGTGATTAATGTCCATATGTATTCAGTATGTACAGTGTGTGTGTGGTCCATGTGTAGGATGTGTATATGCTTAGTGTGCATATGTGCTGTATGTGTAGTATGTATGTGATGCATGTATGCTGTGTGTGTTGTTTGCAGTTTGTGCTGCATGTGCAGTCAGTGTATCAGCGTAACCGTGTGTGTTTGTGTTTGATTCCAGGAGGACCGCTGTGTGTTTGTTATCTCTCCCTAGTTTCAAACAAGTTGTTCTCCCAGGCATATGGAGTGGTTTCAGGTGGCATGTGTGTGTGTGTGTGTGTGTGTGTGTGTGTGTGTGTGTGTGTGTGTGTGTGTGTGTGTGTGTGTGTGTGT
>JAQQZR010000023.1:2025303-2035885 GCA_030068235.1 Notoglanidium macrostoma | reverse complement strand
ACCATGGTTGTTGTTCAATAATAAAATTATTCCTCAAAAATACAACTTGCCTAATAATTCTGCACTCCCTGTATGACAATAACGTATGTCACTTTGGAATTTATGTTTTGGCTGCAAATACACTCAGAGAAAAAATATCTCTGAAATGCCAATATTTAATATATAAATATAACATTCTTTTTTTTTTATCCCTTTAAGGTGCACTAAAAGGTAATTTGCATAATCTGAATATCATGCCAAGAAAATTAACTTAACACACTGTGTAAACAAACTGGAATATATACAAACGTGAATATATTTCCTGTATTTCCTTACATATAACCCGTATTACATGACTTTTGGACTTACATGACAAACTCTGAACTTGCTCAACCTGAATGTTGCAGTGTTTGCCTTTACTATTTCCACGACTGTACACTGTAATGATTTATAACTGGTGTCCATCAGTAGAGGATGGGTTCATTTTGACTCAGTTTCTTTTCCAGGTTTGTTCCTCGTATTGTCTCAGAGTTTTCCTGCTCCACTGTCGCCTCTGGTTTGTTCATTAGGGATCTAAATCCACATCCGGATTTACGTAAAGCTGCTTTCTGACAATGTCCACTGATAATTTAACTGACTGAAAGGACCGATACTTTGCTGAGCAGATCAGGTCTTCTGTTCAGTCCTGTCTTGTAGAGAATTAGTTCATAAAATCTCTAAGTAAAGAAAAATGTCATTTAACGTGTTGGTGTTTGAGGTGTTGAATTCAGGATTAGAGTCCATGGTGGTGTAAACTCTGAACTCTCCAACCCTAAAAGGAGAAGGTGAGTTTGAGTAAAGCGGAGAATGTCATGAACGAGTGTGTGCACTCTTCTGTTTGTTAATAATTCCTGTCAGGAACAATCTGTGTGAGTAGAAATCACAAAAATCACCCAAGCGTGCAGAACAGGGCAGATTCAGGCTCTAAGTAAACGTTTAGACAATTCGATAAATAACTAGATTAAAACATTTTTTCTTTTTGTTTCCACACTGCATGACCTTTCTGAGACGTGAAGGCCACAACACGTGATTTATATTATATCTATCCTCATTAAACCATTCAGTTAGCCCTCATGCTGTGGAAGAGGGCAGAGTCATCTTGGAAGAGACCATGCCCACTTGGAGTATATAGGATAATCAGTCAGAAGAACTTTAGCTTGAATTGCAGTGTACTCTAAGCAAAATAAATAAATTCCCCTCCCCGAGCATAACAGAGCCGCCATTTTCTTCCCTTTTAATTTGATTTATGTCTGTATATAAATCATAAATAATAATATCAGAGATGCTGATCCCAAGTAAACAATTGCTGACAGCAGTGTATTTAAAAGTGCAACATTTGCACATGCTGAGTCTTAAAGTGGTGCTGTATGATTCACGTGTAAGCTTAACATGCCAGCCCTTGTTTATCATAATAATAATATCACGGCTGACCACAGTTTAAGAATGAGGAAGGTGTCCATTGCATCTTCTTGAGTTTCAGACTCCTGGTTTTCAGCAGCAGGATATATTACTGGAAGTCTCAGTCTTGTTCTTGTGCATGGGACACATGGCATGGGACAAAGAGTCTTGGAAACTTGTATCAGGAATAAATCAGGGATCTTCCTCCCACTTAGTGTCTTGTGTCTTTTCTACCTCTGTCTGCTACTGATTTATCCAACGCATCTCGATGTAGAACAGCACAAATGCTATTCTGTAGAAGAGGAAGAAAAAGCAGACAGTGGCTCACCACATCCTCTCTGTGTGCTGCAGGAACGGGCACGGTAAAGAGCTGAGCATTAGGGAATGGATGAAAACATCACAGGGTGGAAATTCAATACTGCATTAGATGATATCAGCACCACTGCACAGAGCAGGAGCTCCTGATGTGCTAAAGTGGAGGGAGGGATGGATGGAGGAGTGAATGAACAAATCTATGAACAAACAAATAAATTGATGAATCGAGACATAAATGGATGGATTCAGGGATAATTGAATTTATGGATGAATAGGTTAAAGAACGAGTGAATGGATGAATGGAAGGATAACTGAATAAACAAATGAATAAATCAGCAAATAAATAATTCAATGGCTCAATTGGTAGATTTATGGATGGATGTATGGTTGCATCGAGGGAAAGATGGATGGATGAATAAACAGATGAATGAATTAATAAATTCATTAATGAATGAAGGAAAGGATCAATAGCATTATGAAGTTCATGAAAAGCTGGATTGAGAGAAGAATGGATTAACAGATGGATGAACAGATGGAATGAATGGATGAACTGATCAAATGGTAGATATATAGATGGATTGATGGACAGATAGATGATGAACGGATGGACAAGCTGATGAACGGATTAATGGAAAGATGGACGAACAGACAGACTATATGCATGAAAGAATGAATGAATGAAGGAACCAATGCATATATTAATGGAGGGTTTGTTAAATGATTGGATGACTGGATGGATAAATGGGTTAATGGATACATACATATAAATGAATGAATGAAGACAGATGGGCATGGTTGTGTAGACAGAAATACATTGATGGAAAAATTAAGTAACTGATGAATGTATGGATGGAAGATGGATAGATGAATGCATACAGTAAATGAGAAAAATCTTAATAAAGTGAAGTATACATAGTTTGTTTTCAGTAGTTTTTTTTCAGTAATGTAATGCAGCAAATAATAAAAAAAAAACTTTTTGTTTTAGTATTTATGCTTATAAAGATGTGAAGCTGCAAACTAATATAACCCCAGTCATCACACATGTATATGTGGCACTTATTGACCAACTTTTTATGTAGCCTACTTTCAACTTACGGTGATCACACTTTGGTGTTCAAATGAGAAATCTGTGACAAAAACACTTCCATCTAGAAGCGCATTCAGAGAGCTCAGACCTCCGCCAAGGAGAACAGTTGACTTCTATGAGATGCAAATCTGCAACTGCAACCACTTTATATATCCGGATACATTTCCAATGGAGTCATCATATTTCTACATTGGCTATGTTTTGTCACTATTGAACTTTACTGGCATCTACTGGATATTAAGATGTATGGAATTGTTGAGTGCAGACTGTCACCAAATGCTGAATCTCACAATGTCAGCAAAAGCAAATTAAATTCAACTACATGTACAGTATAAAGCCAGCTGTAGTCCTGTTCATAATGAGGTGGTAAAACCACCCCACCTCCCACCACATGCCACAAATAAGCTTTTAGAGATATTTGTAAAGATTCCTTATGTAAGTGAGCAATCTCTCTCTCTCGGAGCCTGGTTTTTTCCCCCAAAAGGTTTTGACATGTAATTTTTTAAAAACCGTGTAACCTCTGTCCTATCGGTGGATTGTTTATAGGTAAGAGTGTCTTTCTCCCAATAGGGGTAAAACAGGAAACCATACATATGTGAGAATGTGTGTGCATTTGTGTATGACGTGTTTGGGATATCCACAGTCAAAAAGACT
Organism: Notoglanidium macrostoma; assembly: GCA_030068235.1. NCBI lineage: Eukaryota > Metazoa > Chordata > Actinopteri > Siluriformes > Auchenoglanididae > Notoglanidium > Notoglanidium macrostoma. Next base: position 2,032,413 of record JAQQZR010000023.1, on the reverse strand, counting down.
TTCACACATCTCTTTCCTTTTCTAGAGGAAATCGTTGTTTGGGTGTGGGAGGAAACAGTAAGAATGTAAACAATGAACTATAGTGCAAGAGCAAACGTTATATATATACTGTTCATACTGTGCTTATTCTATGTTGTTTTTAAGCCTTTTGTGCATAGTGTTCATCCTTATCGAGTCAACGTGAGGCATTTTCAGGAACATGTACATCGTTATTCATCCCCAAATACCTCGAGACATTTACTATGACTGCTTTCTAGACTATTCGTCATTCTCAATGCTGCATGTCTCTGGTACCTTTCCAAACTTTCTACACAATTCCTAAAAAACTAATTATTATATACATGCCACACTCACGTGAACCCCATAGTTTTGCTTATTATTGAAGACTTATTTTATTTTATTTTTTACATTTACATTGAAACCTGCTGTATCATGCAACAGTCCTAAAATATTTTGGACCAGGATGTTAAGAAGTTTTGTTATAAATATATATGTTATAAATAAACATATTTTCTGTTTATCTTTGTTCTGCTAAAAAAAAGGCTAAAATTCATGACACTCATATTATACATCAGTTAGTTCTGGTCCATTAATCTGATAGGTTAAGTGGTGTTTGAAGAATACTGATATTTCACATACCGACACTGGGACGTTTCACCGTGGGTGTGTCACTCGCTCGTCTACTACGGTAGTTTTAGCGACATCATCAGCGGACATGGAAAATGATACTTTTCAGGAATATAACTTTTGACATAAAATATGAAAACTTATCAGAAGAAGGAAGAAGGGATGACAGTTTCAACCGAAGCACTTTTAAAATGAATGTACTAATCAGTGTGAGCTAGCTAGCTACAGACGTGCTGTAAAGTGAGTGTGGCTTCTTAGGGATCCATTTCTGCTTGTCGAGCAAAAATAAACACAACATTTGTCTATACTGTGTCCAAAATGTCACTTACTCGACATTAATTTCTTGTTTATGGAACTGTTGTATAAAAACAATATCACCCCCAAGGTTGTGCTTCTCTACTGAATACCAGCATGGCTGGGATTAACTATAGCACCCGGCCTTGTGCCTAGGACCGAATCACAACCATGCTGATATTCAGCACAACAGAACTCCCTCTCATATGATATTGCATTAATATCAGCTAAAATTGCTGGATATGTTTTTACATAATTTAGCCCTGAAAATGTTAACTCTCTACAGGAGTCAAGCATAACGAGATGGGTCATTATGGTCACAGTTGCCGGTGGTGTAACTGTACTTATATTTATTTCCACCAGTTCTGAGCCTTTAATTACTCTCTAATTATACTTTTTTTTAGCCACTATGGAATTCAGGGTCAGACATGTGCCTGAACAGGTCTGGTGTCCTTTACTCGCTTCTTCAGGTGACTAACATGCTGTAAACTGCTGATGCTGTTCTGACAGATGTCCTGGTGAAACATCCCTCAAGTTCTCGGCCTTCTGAAGGACAAAGGTTGGCTCGGTCTTCCCTGCTTATTTGTACCACACCGTTTAGAAGCATTTGCAGTAACTAAACATCTCCATTATATTCATTCATCCTTGATTTCTTCCAGACAACAGTTCTTTCTTTTGGAAATAAAAACGCAGAGCAGGAAGGAAGCATTTATTTGGACTGTTTCTACTGAAGATGTAAGATTTGTATAGAATGAATGAGTTTCTCATTTCTGGCACATGGCCACAAAGTCAGAGGCTTTCTTTTACTGAAATGGACCTCAGCATGTTGACCTGTAGCCCTGCAGATAGTCCATCAAACTCCAGCATTCAGACCGGGCATGGCAAACCCTGGCATGAAGCGTCGTGGGAATTCAAATAAGGGACCATACTGTGTTTACCAACAGAGTGCAGGCTAGAGTAAAAGCACCTACGCTTCTGTTGCCTCTCTTAGCTTTATTCCTAATAAAGCCAAAGCATAAATTCAGAAACTTATGTTTAATTTCAGAAAAACAAAAGTCACATCTCGCCGAGTAAAGATCGCTGAATAAAGCTGACCTTTATTTGAGTTGCATGGAAATATCCAAATTTTTCACAAGGTGCTTGAGATACAGCTTTTGTGATAACATGTTCTCATGAAGGTCATTCAGCAGCCTCTCTGTAGAATTAACCCATTAACCTCCCGAGTACCCAGCAGTGTAGATTTTCACTGCTTAGATACTGAGTACAATGCCATAAGGCATTACATTACAGGTAGGACTTTTCAATTTGGTCAAACATTTTTCAGACTTCTGAATAATTTGAATCTATAACAAACAGTAGTAACATCACTCTCAACCATAATATATTTATTTCACTGTTTTCGCTCATCTGAAAGTTTGAAGAAGGCTTTAAGCTCCGCCTCCTTGGCACAAACGCACCATGTCATGCTGTATATAAAATTCTTTCCTGAAATTATATAATGTGACTTATAAATTCAACAATGCTTATATAAAAATGTATTTTCTCAAAATCAGTTTTTATTTTTTTGAGAGTCAAAGATCTTAGTTTCTAGATGACCTGCATTCGTACAATGTGCATTCCTATCACTATTTAGAATCTCATTACAGAGAAGTTCCTTAAAATGTAGAAAACTGCTGGATTTATGTCAGATTTTATACTAAAAAGTGGTATGAAAAACAATTTATATGATGTGCTAAGTTCCTGCATTTTTCTTGATTATTCAGTAAATAAATGACTTTGCCGCAAAACGCTTTTTCTCTGAAGATCTTTTTCACACTGAAATTAATTTTAATCCCAACATAATCTTAAGACTAGACTTTTAGTTTTTTATAAAGTATGCAGATTTACAAATTTAATAAGACAATGTCTCATTTGCATAAATAAATGCAAATTTGAAACATTTACAGTACCGAAAAATACTTTTGTCTATTAAATTTAAATAAACTGTCTGTTCACCTATAGTGTCTTGCATTAAATTAACATCTAAATCACAATCCTCTCATGATCCTGATGTGATTTATATTTGAAAAAGCTCTGAAGCATGATCTCTGTGGTTTGTTGAACTGGAGCCAGTAGCAATACAGATGGAACAGCGAATACCCATTACGAGCTTAACGCTGTGTGTAATGTTTTATAATATCTGCATTTCGAAATGTTCTACAAATCTATTGCAAAATGAAGAGATGTATTTTCATGAGATGTACTCTTCAAGACCACCTGAACCGAGACCAAGTCAAGACCAAGACCAGAGCATATCGAGCCCGAGACTTTTAGAGGTTGAGACAGAGTCAAGACACAATGGAGACCAGTGCGAGTCCCATAATGCACGACATACTTATGATAAAACGTGGAACATGCAAACAATATGCACTTCTCAAATTGATCTGAAAGATCCACATTCCCATAAAAACACCCACATATACACAAACAAACACCAAGAGCTGAAATCAACTTAACCATCTTTATTCAGAACTCGTTACTGGTTGAATCTGAAGCAGGAAGTTTTACATCCAATCACAGTAATGGTGCTAAATAAATCCGACAATGTACAAGCAATTTAGTGACATCCTCACAGTTGTGGTCTTGACTGGTCTTGAAATAAAATCCTCTCTGGAGTCCTCCGTGTCTGAACCCGAGAAAAGACTGAGTAAAAATGTGGTCCATTTTGAGACAAGACCTTCAAAAAGTGGTCTCCAGACCAGGACTGATCTCAAGTACTACAACACTAGACACTACTAAACAGTGACTTTCCTTGTCGCTGGCTGGGTACCATCAAGGGTACAACTTTAATGGCTTGTTATTTACACTTGACTTATTTACACGTTTGTTTTTTTAATTATTCATATTACAGACAGCACTCTAACTATAACGAGGCTTTGTGGGCTACTATTTCAAAATGTTATTTTGAGTGGGATTCGAACATGCTACATTTAAATTAAAAGTGCAGGTCTTGCAGTAGTGTAGGAGTTCAGCACTAAAAACGGACACATTTGTCCATCCATCTACCTCCACTAGCTAAATAAATTAAAGTACATAAATGCACCGTAATTACCTTTTAGAGGAAACCTTGCATGCATGCATATTTCTAAGAAAATGAGACTACAGGTACAAAAGGTGTATGCTGCACAGTACCACACAAGAGAGAAGAAAAGGTACTGTTTAGTACCATTTTCCCCTGAGACTGTAAATGCTCTGCATCGGGATGCTTAACTTGTATTATTATAATGTTGTAACTGTATATTTATGCAATAACAAACAGATTACTTCAATGTTATTATTGTCAACCATGATGCATTACAGTATTATACAGAACAAATAAAGAGGGCACGTGGAGTCTGTCTCTGCATGCACGAGTTCCCTTCCTCAGTAGTAGTAGTAACAACAAAGAATAGAGTTTCGGAGCTCGGACTCCTAGCAAAGCGTTGGAATTTTATTCACGAATTTTATTCACGTTAACACGTTAACAGGGAACAAATCTGTTTCTGTAAGGAATCCTGAAGTGTGCCAGGGTCGAGAGAATACGTGGCCAGTGCACGTGTGCACGAAAGTGAATTTTAGCCACGTAGGCGCAGTTCAAGTACAACTTCCTAATGATGCAATACTGCATGAGGATGAGAGTGAGAGTGAGAGAGAGAGAGACAGAGAGAGAGAGAGAGAGAGAGAGAGACATGTTAACTGCCAACACCACTTCAGAAGTCTTCTTCTTCAGAAACAAGTGATTCTTTATTTAATAGTAGTCTGTTATTATGCTATTACATCTAGCACGCATCTGCTTATAACCGTGACGTCTTTTAGAAAGTCAACAGCTTTCTTTTGTTCTCTATCTGTATCAGGTCTGAAGTTGTCATATTTATATGTTGCAACGTGGAAGAATGCAAAAAAAGGGGAAAAGAAAATAAACTATATCCTAATTTATAAACACACGCGCGCACGCACACACACACCCTGCAATGAACACGAGGAAAGGACGTACCTATAATAATAGCGCACGCGCTCATCAAACCGATTTCCTTCTTAAGTGTCACGCGGTCCTTCGAGTCGCTTCTCTTGTCTTGTCCCGATTCTGCTACGGCGTCGCTTCTCGTACAGTTCCTCCGGTTCGCCTCGGTCCCGTCCATCTCGAAGACTGTTTAAAAAAATTAAAACATGCCCGACTCTGGTCTCATATACCGGGCGGATGTGTTAGCGCGCATGCGCAAAAAACCCCATTCTTGATCGCACGCCAGGTCGCATCCTGAAGAAAACGCGCGAATTAACCTGACACCTGGAGCGCACCTGTCTGCTCCGAGGTAAAAGAAAACGGAAATGACGTCGTGCTCCAAACGTAGAAGTAGAAGGGAGAAAAAGCTTTCAATGATCAGTGGATATAGTTTGCAATATACGCAATGAGTTTTGGTATCTCTTTTCCGAGGGAAAATAACTAGACACTAAGAAGACATCGAATGACGTCATAGACTAATTTGAATATTTGTTGATTGTCATGATCATTTGCATATCCAAATATGTTACATGAAGAAGCACGAGATTCTGAAGTCAGTTAGTTTAAAACAGAATGGAATATAATAGAACAATAACATGTTACAGAAAGACTAAGAGGAAATCCCTGGTCACGTTAGAGCCACTATTTACATTTTTAAGAATTTACAAAATGTTATCATTTCTATCAAGGAGGCTGACAAAATGTTACAGTGATAGTGAGGAGTCGGGTTATCGACAATAAGAAAATGGTCATAGATAAAGTAACTCACTTTTATTACTGTAAACATGAGAGAGACAACAAAAATGAGAGTGTAGAGCAAAGAATACAAATTGGGAGAAATAATGGTGATGAGTTAATGGCTAATTTGAACAAAGGAGATCATTGATTGGTTTTTGGGAACAATGGTGATCAGTGATTGGTTAATAGGAAACTGGTGATCAGTGATTGTTGGGAACAATTGGGATTAGTGATTGGTGGTTGGGAAAAATGATCAGTCATTGGTTGATGGAAAACTGTAGATTATGATTGATTGATTGCTTGATTAAGTGGAACAATGGTGATCAGTGATTGGTTAATGGGAAACAATGGCGCTCAGTGATTGGTTAGTGGGAAACAATGGTGATCAGTAATTGTTGGGAACAATGTAGATTAGTGATTGGTGCTTGGGAACAATGGTGATCAATCATTGGCTGGTGGAAAACTGTAGATTATGATTGATTGATTGATTGATTGACTGGAACAATGGTTACCCCTGATTGGTCAGTAGGAATGATGGTGATCAATGATTGGTTTTGACAAACAATGGTGAGCAGTGATGGGTTGTTGGATTTACACACTGGTGCTGAATTGAGTGAACCTGCTCTTTCATCATGTATAAGCAGCAACTGTGATGTGACTTGTGTGGAGCACAGTCACTAACATCTGCTCAAAAAGTTGCTAGAATGGTCAACAGGCTCATTTTATTAAAATAGTTGCTAAAGAGGGTTAAAAGGTCACCAAATCTAGCTACAAAGGTCCTACAAAGTTACAAATTTTGATTATGTTATTGCAAAACATATCTGTGAAGGTTTGTGAACATGTTGGAATTGTTGGAATATCAACCTATGGTCAAGTTTTTACCTCCTAGCAGGGGCAGCCAGGTTTTAGGCTGAAATATCCGGTACTTAGTAGAACTAATAATGCCATCAATCAACACAAGAACCTCTGGACCACTAGCTGCAAAACAGGATGAAATCCTCAACACTTCATAGCCAGTGGGTTTGGGGGGATTTACTTGCACACATTTGCCTTCTTTCTCCAAACAGCATGGTGTTCATGATTTTAGTCTCATCTAGTCACACAATATGATCCACATTGTTGCTCTAATGACACTTTATGAAGTTCATAACCCAAGAATTACCTAAAGGTCTGAAATCTTTGGATGTTTGGATTGTGATTGTGATTGTGATTGTCCAACAATTCCAACATGTTCACAAACCTTCACAGATATGTTTTGCAATGACATAATCAAAATTTGTAACTTTGTAGGAACTTTGTAGCTAGATTTGGTGACCTTTTAACCCACTTTAGCAACTATTTTAACAAAACTATTTTAAACAAACCTCTGTTATTTTTGCCATGTCTACACATGTTTGCACATATACACTCTATGTTGTCTTCTACTGTCTACT
>JAQQZR010000023.1:2012004-2025203 GCA_030068235.1 Notoglanidium macrostoma | reverse complement strand
CACACACACACACACACACAAACACACACACACACACACACACACACACACACACACAAACACACACACACACACACTCCACATGCTCCAGACGCCATCTACTGTTATAAAGCTGAACACACATTAATCAGCTGTGACTTCATAGTTCAGGATTAAATAAGAAAGCAAATCCTGATTTTTGTTGTTCCTGTTGTTTCTTGCTTGTGTGTGTTCATTGTTGCAAAAAAATGCAAATTGCTACTATTACTTATAAAATGTATTTATATTAATTCATAGTCATTTCAAGTGGCAGTATTTTTCCCATTATTTATCGCCCCTAAAATATTACAATAAGAGCAAAAATAGGATAATTTTGATAATAAAAAATATTGTTTTCACAAAAGGTCCATTCCTTGGCAGTCACTTTAAAATGAAATATATACACCAACACTTTGATAAATATATTTTACCATTATTCCTTCAGAGAGTAATTCAATTTCATCATGGCCACTTAAACATATTATACTCATTTTCTTTTAAAAGCAACACTCCTTTGTTATCAGGACATAATACAAATCATACAGTTGCAGGTTAATTGTTTACAAACAACTAAAATAGGAATAACAACAATGCCACAGAAATCAGAGGGCAGGAATCTGGAGAGCAAAACTAGCTTGGTGGGAATGGCATACTCTCTGTCCCCTGTCAATCACAGTGACACTAGCCAATCGTGAGCATCTGTAAGCTCAGGTATGCGGAAAAGAGTAGACAGCGCTTTCCTCAGAGACGTGTAAAGTTATCCAACAGCATCTTTGCTGTGTCACAGAGCAGCTAATCACACTTGGGGGAAAATGCTATGTGTAAGTGTTAGCCTTCACCCTCCCAGCGTGATGGCTATCAAATGATGGGGAAGAGCTGGCCAGTGAGTGGGAACTGTGAAAAAAGGCAGGAAAAAACACCACCCAAAAATAATTCTTCCTGTGCTTTATCTGTTCTCAGCTGGCATTAATGCAGAACAGCCCCAAGCCGAATAAAACACTCAAAAGTTATCTAACCTGAGGAAAAATAAGGCAAAGGTTGCCCTAGTGTTCTTTAAATTTGTTTACATATTTTTCCTTAATCTTTCTAATGCTTGTTTGTCACTCGTGGGAGTGAACTGTCTCTGCCAAGACTCCCCTGTGAGTCGAGGAGACCAGTAGCCTTGGAGAGAAAACAGACATCATGCAGTGACTCTGACCTAATGTTCACTACGATGCACACTTCACTCCATGCTGCCAGCAGCTTCCAGACGTAGAGTTTGACTGAACGTGCTACCTTCCTGTTAGAGCTTATATAAAACTGCTACAATCTATTTCTGCTGCTTATGTAACGTTCTTACCTTTGAGGCACCGGGTTTCCTGCGTAGGATCCAGATGCTCTAACTCTTTCTGACTAAAATAAACCTGCGGTTATTTTTCTCTAAAGAGTTTAGACGTAAGCCAGTCACGCCGTCTTGGTAATCTTGCTGGAGGGAGCGATCTCTGAAAATCCTCATGCTGAAGGATCTGAAATGACTCACAATGCAGGGATGCAGAGTACCGGCATATAACCAAAGAGTTAAATTTTATTTCACAATATTTATTTAACCTTTCTATGAGTCTATGAGTATGAGAATTATTAAAATGTACTAGTCTTTTGTTTGTGCAGTTATACACTCTCCAGGATGTACAGTATATGTCCCGCCTTCAGGGGCGTGTCTTGCTCTACAGAGGCAGCTCATTAGCAGTAAACATGGTTTGTTGCTGTGTTTTTGGATGTGTGTCCTCCTGCACACTATTTTCTTTTCCAGCTTTCATTTGGAAGAGTGTGGAGTTTGTGTGAGTTAGCAGTTACATCAATTTTCAGAAGATTTAAGATGCTGGATCTGTCAAAGTCTTTTGAAACTTTTTTGTCAGTAATGCAGCTCATTATGTTTGAAGAAGGAAGAGTTGTGTGTATGAATACAAGAACACCATCATATACACAGTGAAGCATGGTGCTGGGTGCATCATGACATGGGGCTGCGTCTCTGCAGATGGTACTGGGGTGTTACACTTCATCAAAGTAAACATGGATGAAGCAATGTACTTGGATGTATTAGAACAGAATGTATTACAAGACATCAACCCCAAACATACATCAAAATAACTCAAGACTGGTTTCTAAAAAAGGAGGGGAAGTTGCTTGCATGGTCTAGCCAATGTTGTGAATTTATATATGGGGGATTTTGATATGCGAGTCCATCAGCACGATCCTCGTAACCTCTACCTCAATGCTGCATAAAGAAATGACTCCTTACTGTAGATGTCTCGAGGCTGAAATCACCAACAACAGCTTTGCAACACAATACTAATTTTAGTTATTTGTGGTGTCTGAATACTTTCCCCCCTGTTAATTCCCATATCATTTATTAAACATATCTTTATGCATGCTAATAGATACACAATTTTTTGCTCATTAAAATTTGAATAGGATACATGTGCTGGAACTACATTACAAAAATTTAACTATGAAATCATAAAAACAAAATTATAAAAATGAACACTCAGTTCCCCTCACTTTATTTCCTGCAGGTTTTCGGTACTGAAAAACTTCTACAAATGAAATGCATATTTCCATGTACAACATGACATCACTTTGGTACAAATAAATGTTTTCATCCACTTCACCCATTTTAAAAGTGGATAGCTTCTCACTTGTTCTTGTGTTGCATTAGCAAAACTGTTAATTAGCGCTCTAAATATCTCACAGAGTGGACTAAAAACATCTCCACACCTAGGAGGGAAGGGTTTCCTCTTGCCAAAAACTCAGCAGGAGTCGTATGGAAAACTATGGAATGTGTTTTCAATGAGCAGGCAGTGCACCTGTGCCTGCTGGGATATAGACCCATTAGGGTTTATGGGGAATAGAAGCTCTAAGAAAAGTCTGATTTAACCTTTAAGTGACTTACCAAACTTTTAGCAAGACAATGTGGACTAGCAGCTTTCTTAATTCTTAGAACTCACTGAGTGCATTCTGTAGTGTGATTAGATTACATTAGGTAATTAATAATAGGAATAAAACACTGTGTATTGTGTTAACTGGAAAATAATCAATGATAGCAGAGTTACTACTACCAGCCCAAAGTTGATTATTTTCCAATAACAGCACTTACTTAAAAGTTTTTATTTCTCTTATAACTACAGCAATTTGTCAACTGTAATAAAGAAACACACCCCTCTTTTTAACCTATGTTGTGTAACACACAAGGTAATTCCTTTTCTCATTTACATTATAGCAGATATAAACAGTCTTTCCTTCACCAGACTCACTTTTTTCTTACTTGAGGTTAATAAGCCAAAAACATGCAGTTTGTCTTGTTATTGAGAAACCATAAAGTGTAAACTCCTCTGTTCTGGAGATGTAGGAAAAGTGAAAGTCCCAGCTTCATCTCTGACTGCTACAAAGTACTGACACCGGAGATTCCTTCCATGATGTTAAATAAACACATTTCTCCTTACAGAAATGTTCACCATATCAGCGATTATTTCATTCTTTTATGTGGAGCGTCCGCTGTACAAGTCCATGTGAATGAGCTGTTACTATAGAAACAATGACATATCAGAGCGAATGCATTAATATAAACCTGCGATTTGCTTTGCAGCTGATGTACTCCATTGGCTTCTTTTTCTTTTCTTATTATTTCAGGAACAAAAATTCAAGAATCACCTAAAGTATAAACTTTGTCGTTTAGGTTTTGTAAATGGCACGATGGCTATGACTTTTCATTTTGCATGCTTCTTTTTTACACATCCCTCCATCCAACCATTTTTTCCCCATAGAGTTTGAATGGGACATTTTTTCAAACTGCTCCCAGTCAATTTTCAAAATAATACCTTCAAACTCACTAGACATGTTCTGGGCAATACTATAAAGCACTCCACCTCTTTTCATACTTCTATCACTGAGGACTTTCTGTTTTTTCATCCCTCATTTTTCCTCCCGTTGTCTTCAATTCATTTTTTGAGGCCTAACTGCTCCTAGACATTAAAAGCTAGAACCACCAAAGTCGGTTATTGTTGTTAGGTTGTCGTACCTTACATAAATATGGCATAACTGTTTCTCTACTCCTCTTTCTTTCTTTCTTTTTCTTTCCTCCATCCTCCCATTAGAACCTACTGATTTTATTTTATTGATTACATCTTTTAAGGTAAAGTCACAAAACTTGGTATATGGATTCAACTGCAAAAGTACAGAACTTAAACACTTTTCATACTACTGACACTCATCCATCTCACCCCTCTATTCTTTCATTCATCCCTCCATCCTATAACTTAACATAATCCACTGATTTTACTACTCATTCAATCTAGATTCAACTGCTGAAACAAAGCACAACTTTCCCTTACCTTATCTATCTATCTACCCTTCTCTATCTATCTATTTTTTGCTTTGCAAGCATTAGTATTTCCTTCAGGTCCTTGTAAGGTCTTTAAAAACGCTGTACAGTCTCATCAGTGATTTGTAGAGAAACCTGGAGAGTATTTTCTCCCTCTACTGCTCCATTAGACTTCTACTGAAGGCTGATGTGGACTTTTTTGTCTTTGAGAGAAAGGATGGATTTAAAATACCCAATTAAACTCAACAAGGTGTTTGTGAGCTCCAATAGAGGAAAGAATAAAAGAATGAAGGTGAAGTGTTGTTCAGTCTATACTCTCTTCCTGGAACATTTCTGTTTATAGGGCTCTTTCTGAGTTTAGCGATGAACCTGCCCTTGGACACCCTCCAGTCACGCAGCATGGAGGTCCCGAAGGTAACAACAGAGCCTCTAAACACTGTTCCTGGAGATATAATGGACCTGAACAGCATTACAATGTTCCAGTCCTTTGTATTTGGCTAAAAGGAAATGTTTTATTAATGCAAAGCCTGTCCTAATGAATGCATTCCATTAAAACATCGAACAGAAATGGGATGCAAATTCATTCGGACATTCTGTCTTATTGATATCGTTTGGCACCGACTTATTTGTGTAGATAAAGACACACGTCAAAGTAGATAGGTTTTTACTTTGTATACTGCTCTGGATAATGAGACAGAAAAATATGGCTAAGTGAGGTTGAGTCGGATAAAAAGAAAACATTTATCAGGCTAGTTACACAAAAACTTATTCGAAATTCGTTTGCAAGAGCATTTACAGAGTAAATGTAGAATTTATGAAAATCTGGGTAGCCTTCAGAAAAACCTTCATATGCTACATTTTGTTCCTGGGTTTGTGTAGATTTCCATATAATGAGACTCATTAATGTGTACCTCAACTGCTCATCTTCAAATCGTGTGACCATCGACGCGTTACTGTGATTTTATATGGATTTCCCTGTCAAGTTTAAATCGTTTATTTATTTCAGTTATACATATGTACATACATATATATGTTATAATGGACATTTCAGGGCAGCACGGTGGTGCAGTGGTTAGCACTGTCGCCTCATAGCAAGAAGGTCTAGAAGACTAGCTGTTCAATTAGGACAAAAGTAATGGCATCCTATAAAAGGAAAAAGAGCTTGTGTGTCTGTGGTAGCTGACACACTGCAATGGCTGAACTGCATCATTGGAAGTTTAGCACACGCTGCGCTCAGGAAGCGCTCTTTCACCATCTAGTTGTTAGCTTTCTGTGAATTTACCTTTTAGGGAGTTTTGTAGGTGTCGCTAAATGTATATCAGCTGTGCCTGACGAGATTAGTAATTTACAGCTAATTGGTGCTTATAATGGTTTAAAATGTTTAGGTTGGTTTGAAAATATTCACACACATTTACTACGGGATTGATTAATAAGGCGAATTATAATTGTTTATTCAAACTCTGCTATATGATAACGTACACAGTGCTCGGGCATACATCATAACCAAGCAGAGAAAACCAACACAGACAAATGCGTTATTATCCAGCACACAGACGGAGGTGAGGGCAAATAAACTACAGAAGAGAGAAACTTCGGAAACTAGGAATAAGCCAACAAGTCTCGAGAGACGTTACGAATAATGGTGGAAGCAGATCATATAATGAGACATAATGAGACAAATAACAAGGTGTGAACCATGATAATGAGGTGCAGACAAGGTGTAAGAGGAAATGAGTTTGTCCCCCCCCATTTTTTCTCCCAATTTGGTGATGTGTTTTGCTAATGAAGTAGCCACAGCAGCCATCTGCAGCCAGAATCTTTTAAAATGCATCTCTACATCTATCACACAGAGAGAAAAGTATTCCATCCATTTGTTTACTGACTAAAAAGTTACTTCCTGCTTTGGTAACTGCATTTTTATTCAGAAGACTTACATTTAACTCACTGCCAAATAGCAGCTAATTGCTGTGAAGTTTTATGATGATGTTTTTAACAGGAGGGAGGCTGATTAGAAAACACTCTGTAATCAGCTGAAGGCTCAAAAACAAGAATTATTATTGTTATTTTTTTTTTAAAGTAATGTTTCACTCATTAAATTCATGCAGATCTCTGATTTGGGGTAGACAGTGGGTGAAATGAGTTTCAGGCAGATCTCTAGCTTAAACACTGAATATGAAGTGTAAGACAGGTATGGAGATTTGCCATAGTTTTAAATACACATTTTAAAGAGTATACATTTTAATTGTTTTTTTTTTTTTTTTTAATAAAATAAATGATAGATAATGCAAAATGAGCTAAACTGCACTTTACCTAAAAAAGTATCTAAAAAAACCCCAACATTTCTTAGAAGTTAAAAATTAAACCTGTAACATAAGACAAAATAAATTTTTACCAAAGGCCTTTGGGTTTAAAGCTTGACCTGAAGAATGCAATGTGCTATTTATGGGAGAAGTTCTAAAATAATTAAACAATTTAATTATTTTTATCATCAGATAAAGTAAAAATAGAAGCTCTTGAGATGCAATAGTCTTTTCCACTTTTGGTTCACCAATAAAAGCTTCAGAAGTGAAATAATTTCCAAATCTCAACAATGAATCATCTGAATCATGTAAAGTGACACATTTGAATCACTGAGCATTTCTCATACTGGTAGTGAATGTTGGATTGTTTACAGAAGTCATCTAAATTATCTCATAAAAATTATCCCATTAAAACATCTTTCATCTGAGAGCTTTAATCTGATGTTAAAACTCCTAAACTTAAACTGTTAAACAAGTGCCAAATCTACATCTATTTCTATCCCTGACTTAGAAAATCATAAATATTTCTCAGTAAAGTCTGATTATTTACACATTGCTCAATAGTTCAATATATTAATTAATATATTATTAATTAATCTTTAGCTAGATTATATTTTGTTTGGATTATTAAAAAAATATATAATAATAAAATAAACAAATAAATAATAATAATAATAATAATAATAATAATAATAATAATAATAATAATAATAATAATAATAATAATAATGTGATCAACAAATGTTTTGGATTTATATTTCTTCATTGTTTGATTTTCAAATTGGATTTAAGTCTACAACAGTCCTGTAGACCTACAGTATAGGTGATTATAAACAATGATATATTTCCATCTGAAATAGGAAGAAGCATGCACAGGAGGCATTGTTAAAACAACATCCTTGCTAGATCGTAAAACCTTGCAGAGACACAAACATATTCAGACAGGACAATGCATCCTTTGAACTGGTGTCATTTTGTTTTTGTTCCATTACTTACATCTTATAATTAGTTTTGCTACTGATGAAGAAATATCTGACAGTCTAAATGCCTCTTATATATACATACAAACACACACACACACATATATGTGTATATTTATATATATATATATATATATATATATATATATATATATATAGCTAAAGGTGTCCAAACATTTGCACTCAGTTGTACTTGCATCCAGAAGGTGGTGGTGCAGAGTCATGTTTTTATTTATAAGTCCACATCAGTGACATGTGGCATTATTCTGTATAGTTTTGGGCTTAGAGCTGGAGATGATGTAATAATAACTGTACGAATATGCAGATATTATGATAATTATGCAAATTAGTATGCGACATTTGTATCACAAAGTGCCATGTATTCTCTCTCTCTCTCTCTCTCTCTCTCTCATAACCTTTCAGTTTTCCAGCTGTATTTTGATCTGTACTCAGTTCCTCTTGTAATTGATGCCCCCAGTATTCCTTTTCTTCTGTAATTTTTCTTTTTATTTTATTCATCCTTCATCATTCTCCATGTCTTTTCAACTTTATGTCACATGATATCAGCACAGAAACAGTCAGCACTCTCACTCTACTTTCTTTTAATACATTTTTTCCTTTTTCATTTCATTTCATATTTGGATTTGGGTGTCACTTCCACTTTGGCTGTCGCCCATCTGTGCCGTGTAGTCATGGTAACCACCCATGAATTCATCCAAATGTCCACAGTGAGTCCTTTTCGTGAGCCACGAGGCAGCGAAGGAGGTCTCTACAGCTTACCTAATTGTCAGAGACAAGGTCATGGCTGAGTGAGCGGGTCATTTTTGGGTTGTTTTTTTTCTTCCGCAGTCTCACAACTTTGTGCTTCTGTCTGCGCTTTTGTTTTACGTCCTGTTTCTTTTAGATACAGCACATACACTGTGAATATCGGCATTTTCCGATCATTTGGTGATTTAGTGTGAGGCTGTGTGTGTTTCTCATGAGTGAAAGAATGCATTTCTGAGCTTGTGGGTTGAGAAAACAAAATGTCAGCCTCCATCTCCATTGCTCCACCGCACTGCACTCCACCCCCTCCAACCTGATCCTGTTGGTGTGAGGAGCACATGGTGTGTGGGCGCGTACAGATGGCCAAACCTCACCATGTCCATTCAAGCCATCAAACATACTTACAAACACAACAATGTGACCAAGTACTGATTGGGAGTCTGTCTAATGTCCTGGTCACTGATGCTGTAATCTAGGACACTTTGACTGGGGGGCAGTGGGATTCAGTGATTACACTGAAATAATTTGGGCCATAAATATGACACACGTTTCAAGAAAAACTCCACCTCAGCCCTGAGGAAGAAATCACGTGTGCTTGTGTTTAGCAGTTCTGGTGCTAATCTGTTTGCTGGTGTTGCATTTTCTTTATGAGTGTGAGAAGTTGCTAGACGTGAGAAGCAATTGTTAGCTAGGTCAATTACAGTCACATTTAATTTCAAACATAAGTTATTTTCAAGTGACATTCAAAGTCATATTAATGAGAATTCCAGTGTAGAAGCAGTGCAGATGTTGGAGCAAACTCCATCTCCCAGAATGCACTGCAGCATTGAGTTACAGCAGAAATTCAACTTGGCTAGTTAACGTTCTACATGCTGATGAGTGCGATGGTAGTGATGGTGATATTAGTATGAAATTTGCTTTGGAATCTCATGTGTTGGAGCAGAGTGTAGAGTTGAGAAAGCTGGACAGACTAAAAGACTAAAATACGGCCACATCGCTCTCTTTAGGTAGTGATAACATGTGGACTAACACCTCATTTAACTTTAACCTTATTTAACTTTAACTTTAAAATTTAACTCAGTAGTGGGAAGTCGGAACTCGGAATTCATTTGCGCTACATGCATGCCCCATGTTCATCTTTTGTTAGCAACAAGCTTGCCAGCTAACTGTGATAAGTGATGAATATTTTCGCCCTCAAACAGTGAACTGTATGTAGCAAGTGAATATGTCTGTATGCTGATTAAACTAAAACAAATACTTTTTTAGGAAGTTAAAAAGCGCTACTTTGTTTGCGGTTGACGCTGTGGGCGGCCTATGAAACTATGAAATTATGAGGTAATGTTATATGGAAACCCAAGAAAAAACAGACCAACATGTAAATGAAAGAAGTTTAAACTAAAAGACCCATTATAAAATAAACTGGACCTGACTTTAATTAAATTAATATGCAATTTAAGGGTTAACCACATGATTGGGTTTTTTGTTTGTTAAATAAAGAACTTCATTAATTTGAATAAGTCTCTGGAATGCATCACACGCTGCTTAATCAGTGCCTTAAATGCATTTATTAATCTAATCATAAAGGAGTTTTAGTGTTTACATCTAGCGTGACTAAAAGATTCGTCATCGTCACGTAAAAAAATTCTCTTTTAATTGATTTCTCATGAGCTCTTGAAAAGCACCTTTCGGTTTTCCCTTTCCACAACAACTTCTTTTTATCTCTCTCGTCTTGACCGTCACATCTCACGGCCGTGCGAGGACACCGGCTGCTTCATGTGCCTGGTTTTGGACAGTCCTTGACACTCAAGTTCTCTCGCTTTCATGTCTGTAACATGCTTATACATGACTGTGAACTGAGGTGTAAGTGAGCTGCTATTTTTCTTGCTGGTACATGTTCCCATCTTTTACACATTCAATATTGTCATACAACATAGAAAGAACAACTTTTTTGCATTTAGGACTTGAGTGATCTCCTCATTAGTTAGAAGGCTGAAGAGATTTACACTGGAATTAAACGCATTATCCAACATCTGACAAACTCTTAAGCTTCCCAGTTGCAGTCATTATCTTCCGCAGGCGTGCTTGTTCAGAACACGGGACCACTCATTTTATTTGCTTATCTATATACAAAGAGCAAGGATCTCTTATCCACAGTGAATACAGTCATTCATCTGCAGGAACCATGCTGTCCATCTATTTTTTGCCAGACTGTGCTAATAGTCAGTCTGAAAGCTTTCCTCAAACAGACGTTGCTGAAAAATCGCTTCTGTATCCGATGAGTAATGATGGCACAGTGCATGACTAATCATACAGGTCTTCTCCTGTATAACATCAGGAGGATTGGGGTAGTTCTATCCACAGAGAACACTCAGGTGCTTGCTCAGTCACTGGTCATGTCGAGACTGGGGTTGCTCCTGGAAGATCTGCCCCTGTGCACCATCTGACCCCTGCAACTCTTCCAGAATCTCTCCAAAACTTCCCAAAACACCGTAGCTCTGTCTTCTCTCCACTAGTTGTGTGCATCACACTGAAGAATACAAAGCCTAATGCCGGAATCAGACTACACAATATTTTTGTCTTTCACAATGATCAAAAATCATAGTGCCATAAATTCTTGCCGTGTCTCGGTCGGGAGCCTGGCAACACTAGAGGTTTGACCCTGACCAATCACGGTTCACGTCCTTGCATGTCATCAGGGTGGAAGGTCAAGAAATTGTCAATCATGGCTACAGAAGGAACATGAAGGAACACCTCATCACTGTTGTCAAACTAAGCAAAAAATACAAAAAATTCGGACATGATAGACATGATCTTGTCGGAGTGTTGCGTCCTTTGATTATGTCACATTACAAGGCCCATTCATATCTGACACTGGAAATTTGTCAGCCATGACAAAATTATGTCAAAACCTGCTGAAGTCGTGTAATCTGATCTCACCAGTTCTCCAGTTACCTGATGGCACCTATCGCACCCCGCTCTGAGCCTCTAGCACAACTCCATTGGTCTCACTATCAATCAAGCTACAAGGAAGCGCCGCATCAAGACTCTTCTTGGTCGCTGATTATCAAGTGGTTGAATGAAATTCCATTTCCATTAAGTCTTAAACAACAATAGAAAACATCTGCACAGTTTTGAAAGTCTTGCTCAAGAACTCAACACTGGCAGCTTGACGATGCTGGGATTTGAACCTACAACCTTCCAACCACTAGCTGTACTAGTTGTGGTTTTTCTCTTTATCCTGCACTAACATCGCTCTGACATACTGAACTAACATAAGGATCTTTTATTCCACTGCATTTTTTGCCGCAATTTGGTAATGTGCCAATCCTCAACAACCGGCCAAATCTCCGCTATCACTCCACAGCTCCCAAATGGGGAGGATGAAGGCGAACACGTGAATCCTTCAAGACACGTGTAGCCGTCCTACCGCATCCTTTTCGAGCTGCTGCATTACAGGGTAGCATAACATACTCAGATGAAAGTGCTATTTGTTCTCTTACACATGAATGAGCTCACAGTTGCTAACGATTAGCTGGTGTTACGGTGATTGACAGGAGAGAGAGAGCCTATTTTGCCCTCTTGGCTCTGTTGGCATAGTCAGGATTTCAATTTACAATCTCCCAGTGATAGGTCTGTTGCACTACTTGGAGGCATTTATGAGGATTTTTTAATATAAAGACTACAAACACCTCTATAAGTCACACTGCAAAAAAGGGCATCTTCTAACTGGTGTAAAAGTGAATCTAATCATTTTTTACATCTCTCTACTCGCTCCTTGAGTCAGTTTCCACTCCCACCACCTCCTCATCTCAACCCTACTATTAACACCTCCTACCTAAAGCTTTTCAATTGTGACGCAAATCAGATAGAAGCTGTCCAGAACTCATGGTTCTCAAGGTTCTCTCTGTTACAAATGACCCCCAAAGTGCTAGTTAGTTAGGTAGTTAGTTAGTTAGTTATGGTTGTTATGGTTAGTTAAAGGTTCTTTGTGTCCTAAAAGGATTTTACTTTGGTACGCGTTCTGACAGAGAAACAGTCAATTTAAGTGACAAGAGAAAGAAGTTGTAGGAAATGTTTAAGGGGAATAATGTCGAGACTGAACTCTTTTTTTATGGTTAGTATGTAGTTCATGGATATTCAGAACATCTGAGGTCAAAAAATATAATCAGGCAATCTGTTAAATAAAAAAAATCAACAGCAATCATGAGTATTCAAATGTGTCCTACTCCGATTATAATATTTTTTTGTGATGTTACTTAATCCAGATTGCCCACACTCATCCACACACACACACTCAATACTTGATGCATATAAAACACCACTCTATAATTACCAACCCTTTCATTTAGTGAATGTATTACAGTGTGTGGTTATAACCAGACACTGACAGGTGTGTAAATGGAAACCACCTCTTGATATGCACTCTTGTTTGCTCTTGAGTACTCATTCCTTGCTTGATTCCTGGCTCGAGTAACAAAAGTCTCCTAAACCGCCAACCTGTTCTTGATCCTGACTTAACATCAAGGATGAATCAGATGGTGACTCACCAAACAAACAAATTGAAAAGCCAAAAATTCAACGGCATCCAAGGTTATTCTTAAACCACAGCGCTGTTGAGTTCTGGATTCTGTTTGGTAAGAAAGTGTTGATTAATTATTCTCATATGTTATGGTTCTTATAGTAACAGCTCGTTCACAGTGACGTGGAGAGAGAGAGAGAGAGAGAGAGAGAGAGAGAGAGAGAGAGAGAGAGAGAGAGAGAGAGAGAGAGAGAGAGAGA
>JAQQZR010000023.1:1995715-2011023 GCA_030068235.1 Notoglanidium macrostoma | reverse complement strand
AGAGAGAGAGAGAGAG
Source organism: Notoglanidium macrostoma (assembly GCA_030068235.1). NCBI lineage: Eukaryota > Metazoa > Chordata > Actinopteri > Siluriformes > Auchenoglanididae > Notoglanidium > Notoglanidium macrostoma. The sequence continues at coordinate 2,011,007 of JAQQZR010000023.1, read as the reverse complement.
AGAGAGAGAGAGAGAGAGAGAGAGAGAGAGAGAGAGAGAATCGGAGGTGTTGTTAGCTTGACTATTTAACAATCATCTTTGTGCTGTAATGCTTTTGGGAAACTCAGTTCTGCTCTCATGAGAAATTTGTACAACCAGTACTGTCATGTTTGGGTTTCACTCCGTTTCATATATTGTAAAAACTCTGATGTCAACTCTTTATACAACGAGTCATGTAAATTGGTATGAATTTGAGACTGGGTTACTGTTACACAGGGTCACTTTTAAAAGAATCTTCTTCACAGTAATAAAAAGAACTTGCCTTTATTCCCTATTTTAACACCAGTGTGAAATGCAAATCATTCACTGCTGCCCTTTCTGAATCCTGCCCAGAAGCTTTCCGTTTGATGGCAGATTAAATGACAATCCTTCCCCAGAGTATCTGTTTGCAGTGCATTTGTCTTCTTCTTCTTTATTGTTTTGAATAAATTCTTTGTCACGGCTCAAATAAGACTGAAAATAATATTTACAGCAACACATAATGGCTGTACGCATAAAACCAGGAGCTTTCCTTGTCTTTCTGATTTTCTTCTTGACATGCACTGTGGTTTATAATCAAGAATGTTATTAAAATGTCCAATGAATATTCAACAGGTTCTACGAAGGGTTAGGCTATAACTAAAAAATATCCTGCAATGTTATAATCACATCTGCTGGAATAATATTTTGCTCATACAACTACACAAAGAAATGACTGTTAAAGGTCCTCTATGTAGGATTCAGTTGATTGCAACCCCCTGACACCTCCTCCCTTACCCCTCCCTCTCCACGTGTGCATTAGAGCGTACGGTGGCCATCAGGTGTCCGTAGCGTAGTTCCAAGTACTTATATTCACAATCTCTTGTTTTTCTGTGCTAAATAATACGTATAATCCTCCATTTTTTTTAAAATGGCTTCTCAAACTTGTTATCCAGCTCCAGCAAACACTGATTCCTCTTCTTTCTTCTTCCTTGTCTTCCTTTCTTCTTCTTTGTCGTCCTTCCGGTGCTTCCTTCCAGATTCATGTTGTCGCTTGTAAAAATATGAAATTTAGAAGTCGCTCTCTAGAAGTCTGTCCGTTCTGGGCTACTGTAGCGGCGCAACATGGCGGCTCTGTAGAGGTGGACCCGCTCCCTAGGGCTCATTCTAAACTTATGAAAACACGATTCAGAGTTACAGCTAATTATACACTAATGAGGACATGCATATGAATATTATATTCCATTTCTATATAGTGCACCTTTAAGGATTCAACAACTGAAAATGTTGCAGAAATGTCCCGACAATGTTATTTATGAACATTCTCAGAACATACACAAAATCTAACCCAGAAATTCCTAGAACTAAAAATGTTCATCACTTTCATTTCCATACATGCACTTCCTGACACACCCACATTTCCATCTATGGCCTTTAATCCAAGGTTTACGCTAGCAAGTGACAAGTCACTCGTATTGCTCTCTCTTGAGGGAGTGTATTAACTGCTACTGTTGTCGTTTGTGGACATGGCCTGTCCGGCTTTTCTTCCCAGTGAGAAACTCTAGCAGCCAAAATGTATAGTGTCTCAAGGTAACAAACAACATGCCCCACCCTTGGGATATTTTAAGATCACGCACTATGGTCAGCTCTTCAATGTTCTCACTCGAGGCAGACTTTATTGCTTAAGCTTTCCTTTGTAATAAAGTTTATTCTTGATTTTGAGATAACAATAATGATGACAATGATGATGATGTTTCATTTTATTTTCACTATCACATGCAATTCTCTCAGTGTGAAAGTGACAAACTGCTCAGAAAGCTACTGTGCATCTAAAACCTGGGATAAGACGGTATAGTCTGCTCAAGTAACCCGCATTCACGCATCACCGGACTGACACCTGATCTTATGGATTACAGGATTGAAACACCACATGTGCTTCGTGTTATGCAAACTCAACTCAAAAGCGTTCTGTCTGAACACCATCGAGAAGCGGAGAAGTGGCCGAGCCGCAGCCGGAGCTGTCCGTTTGACATGAGGCGCCTCATTAGACCTGACAATCCTTCCCCAAGATGATCTTTATGAGATGTGACACACACAATTTCAACCGATTCGCTCGTCCTTCTCCAGTTCTCAGATTTGCTCATAAACTAAAAAAATAAGATGGAAAACCTCCTTAACGCTTAGCGTGTTGCTATTCTGAGTGGAAAAATCAGCATGCTATGGGAGAGAATATATTTTCTTATGGTCATAAGGAAAGCCTCGTCTTGGATAATGTAGAACGTAAAGGATGTATAACACGATGTCCAGGATCCGAGTTATCTAAAACATAAAGAATGAAGAATGTGAAATCTTCAGCCATTAGCAACATAGTAATGAGGTTTTGCATAATAGTGATTTAATTACGGCCAATTATAAGCTGGCCAAAGGTCTCACTGAGAGCGATACTGTAATTTAATTTCATAATGAATCTAATCAATGTCAGTCACTTGAGCTTTTTTTGGAAATTGTTCTAGAAAATAGCACTAATGTCACTGTGTTGAATTGTGTGTTATAGACAAGTTGATCTGAATGCAAATGAGCCCTGATATTGAATGAGTGCCATGAAGCTCACTATACACTTGCACCCTGGGAGTTTCTGACACAAGAAGTGATTTTCTTCCCTGTATTATTTAAAAGGACATTTCTCTGCAGCTTGTGGTGCAGTGGTTAGCATTGTTGACTCACAGCAAGAAGGTTCTGGATTCGAACCCCAGGATGTCCGGGGGCCTTTCTGTGCAGCCTTTTGACTCGTGCCTGTGTGGGTTTCCTCCGGATGCTCCAGTTTCTTCCTACAGTCTAAAGACCTGCAGATTAGGTTGGTCAACTGGCTACTCTAAATTGCCCATAGATTGTGAATGGTTGTTCGCCTCTGTGATAGATTAGTGACCCATCCAGGGTGTACGCCACCTCTCGCCCAAAAATCAACTGAGACCTGCGACCTTCCCTGCGACCTGCAATAGATAAGCAGAATAGAAATGGGATGGATGGATGGATGGACAGATGAAGTATCTCCAGAGCTCTCCTCTTTTCCCCTAAATCAGTTCTTTTGCACTGATCTGGTAGAACACAGTCATGTCTAGGGGTGTAACGATTCAGATGGTTCAATGCATCAGTTTAAAAGGCAACAATAGAAATCAATTGAGGCAAAAATCTATCAAAAAAGGACAGACAACTGGTGTGTAAAAAAGAATTCATCTTTTAACCTGTGTGTAAATTATTTAAAAGTCTAGCAAGATAATTTGCCCATAACTCTGATTAAAACAGCCCTTCTTCACATAATTATTTGCAAATTAACAGTCAGCCTTCCCCAGATTCCGAACAAAGTTGGTCACATATCGATTATAAGATACAAAATTAAATCTTATCATACTAAATTCAGGGATATAAAATTCTGAATTGTTATCTTATGCATAGAAATTGTACGGTATTGTATCATGTGCAAGCCTGAGGTTTACATCCGCACTGTATCTGAGAAAGCTTTCACATGTATTACTGAGTCCAAATCAGAGTGAATGCTTTCAATACCTTTTGTTTACTTGCTCTTTTTTTCTGGTTTGTTTTCACACTGCACATAATTAAATGAAACAATAAAGCAACATGTTGGCTGTGGAGCATGCAGAGCTGAAAACATTCTCGCAAAATGCATTCATTCATTGGTCAGAAATATAGTGACAAAAATATCAGCACACTATTACAAAGTGTGTAAAGAAAGCACAAAAATCAGTCAAGCACAGAGGACACAGATTGGGATGAATAAATAACTGAATAATTATATAAACCAGTGTCTGAGATTTCTGAGTGCTGCTATAATACTCATCTAAATTCCACCAATGGGGGGGCAGGAAATCCACGGGACAGCAATGCGATGGCAAAAAGAGGCCACTGCTATTAGAGAATACCGTTCGCATTGAAGGGGTGTACCTGGTCTGCCGCAATGTTTAGGTAGGTGGTGTACCAAAGTAACATCCACATGAATGCCACATGAATGAATTGCTCCGGGCCTCACACTGCCTCCACCGGCTTGCCTTCTTTCCATAAGGCATCCTGGTGCAATCTCTTCTCCAGGTAAGCGACGCACACACACCTGTCCACCCACATGAGGTAAAAGTAAATGTGATTCCTCAGACCAGACCACCTTCTTCCATTGCTCCATGGTCCAGTTCTGATGCTCACGTGCCCACTGTAGGAGCTTTCAGTGGTGGACAGGGGTCAGCATGGGCAATTTTTCAACAATTTGTGCTACAGTAACGCTTCCGTGGGACCGGACCAGACAGGTTAGCATTCACTCCCCATGCCCGTAAGTGAGCCTTGGGGCCATGACCCTGCCACTGGTTCACCTGTTGTCTTTCTTTTTACCACTTTTAGTAGGTACTACCCACTGCATACCGGGAACGCCACACAAGCAGCAGAATGGTTCATGGTTCAGGAATGGTTTGAGGAACACGATGAAAGAGTTCACTTCTGTTCACACTGAAATGTGAATTCTAGATTTTCTGTAGCTATTGAAAGAAACAAAAACTAGAGAGTGTTAATACTTGAAAGGTGTTTATAAGGATGTGATTTGAAACCGTGCTGTGTTTAGTCTTGCTGTAGAAATTGCGCGCACGCGTCCGGTGCGTTTTTATGGACACATGCGCAGTTAACCCTTCTTGTCTGTCACTACAGCGAGGGTTAAAGTCTCTGAGCCCATCCCTGAGCTGAAGGGGATGCAGCCAATGAGCGCCGCTCTGCGTCCCCGGTATAAAGCACCGGACCCTGCGCCTCCACTTCAGTTTCGCCTTGCTCTCCGGCGCACATCACACGCGCGTGCAGGCGCATTTCCCATGCCTCTACCTCTACCTCTCCAGCATGCAGTCCTCGCTGTTCGCCGTGGGTCACAGCTTCGGGCTCCCGACGCCAGTGTCCTCCGTGTGGAAGCCGTCCGCGGACGCGCCGCTCGCGCTGCTGCTCTCCAACTGGTCCGCGCCCGACCGAGCCAATGGCACCGCGGACGCGCTGGAGCACCGGCGGCGCGCGCAGTCCTACGGCCAGTTCTCCCAGAGCGCCGCGGTGCTCGTGACCGCGCTCATGACGCTCCTGGTCTTTGCCACCGTGCTCGGGAACGCGCTCGTCATCCTGGCGTTCGTGGTGGAGAAAAGTTTGCGCACCCAGGGCAACTTTTTCTTCCTCAATCTGGCCATTGCGGACTTTCTGGTCGGTGAGTGACCGGAAATTTCACACACTGGAGAAATTAACCTTTAAAAACACCTTCGCTACTGATACACACCAACCTGTTGGATTTATGCTCACGGATTTTAGATACGTACTTCATGCGTAACAAGTGGGAGACAAAACAACACCATGTCATGTAAAACATGCAAAATAATATAAAAATATCTGAAAATTCATTTTGCATGAAAATGCAAGGTTTCTGTGAGAGCTATAGTCTAGTGAACACTAAGAGTTTATTTATTCATTTATTTATTTTTAAATGTATTAAATTGCATATATATCTTATGTGCATCATGATGTGTTTTAATTTGTAAACAATTTTATTAACAGAGTGCCAGCAAAATCACTGGAACATTTAAAAAATTTTATATAGATAGGCTATATAGATCCGTTTGAAAAGAAAGCAAAATACAAAAAATAGGTTGTTATGAGTCTGTGATTAGTGTTGGAGCCGACAAGTGTTATAAAAATACTGATAATACTCTTAGAAGACTGAATTATCTAATCATTTATGACATTTTTGATCTACCTTAACATCAGTGCAGTGGTTCCTTTTTCCCGAGTTCATGTCTTCCACAGTTCGATTGCATCTTTTACCTTTAAACATAACTTCATTAGTAGGAACACCACACACACACCTTCCTAGGTGAAAGATGCACACTGAAGGGACCGCACATACACCCTTCGATGTTACCGCAGCAAAGACAAGGAAAAGTCCTTTATTTCCATTTTCATTTAGCACCCTGAAGTCCTTATTCGGGTTGAGGCTCTGAGTAGGATCCAGTTTCGGAAGCTAGAACTGCTATGCATGCCAAGAACCCTTGAGAAATCCTTTTTATCGACAAGTGTAGCTCTTAATACATGAATGTGTCTTGTGTTGAATCTAGCACACTAAATGGCTTTTGGATTGTTCATTTGGGGGAAACAATAGAAAGTTTCATGTAGAACCTTACATGGGAGGGGTTTCCTTTCAGAAAAGGTTCTGAGTATAAAGGGTTGAATGAAGAACCATTATTGTTATGTAAAGGGTTCCAAGTAGAACCTATCTAAATAAACCCTATTAAAAGAATATATGTCTACAGTTTAATAGTCTATATATAATTCCAAGAAGGATGGCGTTAACATTCATATGTTTGTGCCCCCCTGTACGTGTAGGTGGGTTCTGTATCCCGGTGTATATTCCCTACGTGCTGACGGGGGAGTGGAGGCTGGGCAGAGGTCTGTGTAAGCTGTGGCTGGTGGTGGACTACATGCTGTGTACAGCGTCTGTCTTCAACATCGTGCTCATCAGCTTCGACAGGTTCCTCTCTGTCACTCGAGCTGTAAGTCGAGTCCTTTCCCGCTTCTAGATGAAAATGGATGGAAAATGAAGATGGAAATATGTTCCATCATTTTAATTTATTCACGCTGTTAGAGCTCGTTGTTTCTTTCCATTCATTCAGATGTAGATTTGACGCACTGTCACATAACAGCAACTCCTGGTTTTAGTAAAACTGCATTTAATTGTACAAAATTACATCAAGAACTCCAGACACCATTGTTACTCCTTTTCCACCAACAGAGAATGGGTTCTTAAATCAGTTCCATTCAGGATTCTTTGATCCTTGGTGCCAGCTATTGAACCAGCCCATGTTTCCACCATTTTTGAGCAGAACCATTGTAATAAAGGATACTTCATCACTGGAGGGCGTTGCACAATGCACAGCGGAAGTAAACAGTAGTAGCAAGATGGTGGATCACATTGCCTGCCTGCAAGCTCTTGTTCTTGCGGATGTTTGTCCGATTTATCTTTTTCCAATGTGTTCTTTGTTGCTGCACTCTGCTTCCTCTACAAACTAATGACATGCCCACTGATGTCATCACTGTTCACACTGGAAAAAAAACAGCTATCTTTTGATTCCAGCTGGGAACCCACTTTTCAGAATCCAAACCAATAAAATTTTGGTCAAAATGCTTGGAACGGTTCAAAATGTGGTCCGTCAACCAGAACGGAACCTGGTCATTGGCTTTAAGAACCTAAAAAAAAATGTAAGGGGTTCTTCTGTGGTCTTATTTTAGATCATAATTTCTGGAAATTAAATTTTTAAAATGACAATTTATACACTTCAAATTTACAATCCTACACTTCTAAGGATTCTTTGAAGGGTTCTACCTGGAAAGGTTCCACCAGAGGGACCCTTAAACTTTTCATCAATGAAGACTTGAAGCCTGTATGGTGGTAATGGTTTAAAATGAGTTGTTTTTTTCCTGTTTCAGGTGAGCTACCGGTGCCAAAAGGGTGTGACCCGTGAGGCCGTTCTGAAGATGCTGTGTGTCTGGTTGGCTGCTTTCCTGCTCTACGGGCCAGCCATCATCAGCTGGGAGCACATTGCCGGGAAGAGCGTGGTTCCTCACGGCGAGTGCTATGCCGAGTTCTACTTCAACTGGTACTTCCTGATGACCGCCTCCACTGTTGAGTTCTTCACTCCTTTTATAAGCGTCACCTACTTCAACCTCAGCATCTACATCAACATCCGAAACCGCTGTGTGCTCAGAGAAGAGCGCTCCACCTGCGCGAACCTTAGGAACGGGAGAAAGGGAGAAGCCAAGCCGTTCTGCGCGGCTGACGTCCAGCGTGTGTTTTTCGTGAGGCCGGCTGAAGAGAGCAGCGTTGCTGAGAACTCAAATTCCAGGTCTCGCTGTTGTCGGTTGTCCAATGCTACGGTGTCAGGAACCGATTCTGAAAACGCCGGACGGACGACCAAGAGGAGAATGAGTACGATTCCGGATCTTCCACCTCTGCAGGTTGGGGACATGGTGAACGAAACGGGTTTTAACCGCGCTGGACAAGCGTGTGGGTCGCACAGAGACCGAGCGGACGTTTCATCAAGTCTCGCCAGCCGCTTTCGCCTCTCCAGGGACAAAAAGGTGGCCAAGTCTCTGGCCGTGATTGTGTGTGTGTTTGGCCTGTGCTGGGCTCCGTACACACTCCTGATGATCATCCGAGCCGCCTGTCACGGCCAGTGTGTTCAGCACTACCTGTATGAGATCTCCTTCTGGCTCCTGTGGATTAATTCATCCATCAATCCCGTGCTTTATCCGCTCTGCCACACCAGCTTCCGACGGGCTTTCAGCAAACTGTTGTGTCCGAGTAAAATAAAGATCCAGCCACAGTATATGGACCAAAAATACTAACAACCGCAGGACTGAGATCTTTCAGGTGTTCATTTGTTCAGATGATATTCGTGTCAGGATGTTTTAGTAATCTCTATCAGTATTGGATTGGTGTTTAAGCTGTAGCCTGATGTAATCCCAGGTTTGTGTATCCATCATGTTGTTTTGAGGTTTTTGGGCATAAAGTGTCGACTTAAGCAGTACTTCAGCCATCCAGAGGCAGGATTCGATGTTACATCGTCATAACTGGAGGACATGCAGCTTGTGTAACATCACAGGAGAGCTGAACACGCTCAGGGGAGAGCACTAACAATCCTACAGTCTAGATTAGGGAAGAAATTGTGAAACGCCCCAAAAGAAACCAATACTGAACATTTAGATAGTCTGAAGTTACAGCTGAGTTCATGTCGCATGGGTGCAAGAAGATTTTAATCTATTTTAAAATGTATCAAAAGGCAGACAAAGAAGAAAATCATAAAGCATTGCAACTGAGAGGATTCTCAAGCTGTTCATGACTAAAAGAAAAAGAAACAGAGATAAACATTTGTATCATTTAGATTCAGCCCATTATTAATATCCTACTATTATCTTAACATTTGGCCATTTCTGTTAATTGTGATGAACATCTGTGGAACCAGAACTTATTAAATGTTGTGTTTATTTTGTCATAAAGATGCAACTTTTTCACTCGACTGTAGTTTGTTGTTTTGTACTTTTTGAATGTCGCTGCAGCCTGCAGATTTGTCAAATGAAAATGAACGGAAATGTATTTCTCTCCACCGACTGATTAAAGACTGAACGGTAGTAAAACTGCATGGAGTATTTTGTAAATCTTCAGGATTATACATATATCCGATTGTTCTTTCACCAGAGAACATGAATCCCGAACACGATCTTATTTCCAAATGCTACAGAAAGACGGGAAAAAATGATAAAAGATGACCTGAAATCAAAATTCATTTTCCTGTCAGCTCGTGTCCTCGATCAGACTGCTCCGATCTGTAATCTGATCTGTAATCTTCCACTTCTACAAGTTCAGGGACTTTCTCCAGCCTTATTTTTATTTTTTATTACATCACAGTAAAATTGTGGGCAGGACAAAACAATATGACAATCAAGAAGTTTATAGCCATGGTTCACTTCTCACTCAATATTTGCTCTGGAAGACATGACATTTTTCACAAGCCATTTTTTTTCTTGTAGATGTGTTAATTTTTTCAAATGATTTCATATCATTTTTAAGTGCTTTGCTGAAGACAAGGAAACTAGGAATCGAGCAAACCTGGAGTTAGGGATGATTGACTCTTGAGTCTAAAGTTTTTATCATTTCTATTTTTAAAACAAAAAATGTAAAGTGCAACATTGCGCCAGTTCGATCTTCCACTCGCTACTTAGCGGCTTAGTGACTCTTACGACTGAGAAATTGGTTCACGGTGTAGAGAGGATTGTGAGGCCATTTTCTGCCTTGTCACACGTGCATTAGTATTGATTTTACATCTCTGAGCGAGACTGCCTGATTATTTCTGCCGTCCGAGTGCAGTCAGCTTTAAGACCACGATTTGCTCATGGAAAAAAAAAAACACGTAGCAAAATGACGGCCATTTTTGTCGATCCTTCCCTCATAAGCAATGTGTCGTCTTGTGCACACCGAAAAATCCGGTAGTTTCCATAACAACCGACGACCACAGTGTGTACACCGACAACGGCATGACTCACACCTTTTAAGGTCACTCGGTCACCTGATCTACACACAATGTCTCGTTTATAAAGGCCAAGTGGAGGATTCATTGTGGAGGCTGAAATGCACCCTCTCCAGAACTCCGGCGCGTTCAGGAGTGTTCAGGGAAGAGTTCAGGCTTCTTCAGAGTGAAACACAAAGTGCTGTTTAGAGTGAACTGAAACACAATAGCAGCAGCGCAGCTACAAATCACAGCTTCATATTAATGCGCTCATTCTAATATGGCATTGTTTCTATAGCAACAGCTCAAGCGCTCCCACTTGATGTTAATAAGACAAATCACAGAGCTTGTCATGTTACCATGAAACCACGAAGAAGTGTAAACTCCTCTGTCCTGGAGAAAACCTGAACTTAACCTCTGACTGTTACAAAGCGCTCACACTGAAGTCTCCTTCCATAAATTTCATTTAAACTCATTTCTCCTTAGAGAAAACTTCAACAATTATACATATTTTTAATCTGTTTACATGAAGCATCTTATGGTGAATGGGCTGTTACTGTAGAAACGATAACGTATTACAAGTGCATTAATTTACACCTAATGTCAGAGCTACAGTTATAGAAAATTAAATCAACACCTTCTGACCAATAAGAATGCAGAACTCAACAGCGCTGTGGTGTGCATCACATTAACTAATTTTTGTTTAAAAAAAAAAAAAAAAAAATCCGATCTTTACATTCTTCCTTCCGTCACGTCCATATTTATATTATTTTCATGCCTGAGCCGAGCTGCAGTACGCTGCAGCATTTTTTCAGAAATTTAACCTCCAGAATGGAAAAACACACAAATACAGAAACAACAAACAAGTGAAAGGAGTTGCGGGAACGAGGGCCTGATCTTTAGGAACCTTCTGGGCTTTAAGTGTTAAATCGATAAAAGCAACACACAGATACGCAAGCTCATTAACCTTTCACACACACTGATTCACACTGAGCTTTTTTTTTAAACACACAGGTGTAATTAGGCTCAGGTCTAAAGGGTAACCAAGACGACATGTTTAATATTTAAAGAGGAAAAACAGTATAAAGACAAAGACTGAAATAAAAACTTTAAATTGGGAGTCTCGTAAAAGTACAATTCTGGGTGATGCTGTGATCAGAAAACTCAACTAACAACGTGATGGTGAGATGAAACGAAGCTACAACCTGAAATTGATCAACTTTTCCAGCCACTTTGGCTTCGTCGGTAGAATTGTGGAAATTCTTTTGAAGGCTACGTTCACACTGCAAACCTCATTGTTCAATTCTGATCAGATTTGCCTATTGTGACAGTTCACATTCATAACAAATGAGCTGCATCTGACTTTAATGAGAATGCGCCGGTCCTCCGCAATGGCACACACGACTAATCAAGAGGCTTTTATTATAATTTCAACCATATACGGGTGGCACAGAATCAAATCTGACATGATAAGTGCATATTTGCCTGCTCACACAGCCCTGAAGAGATCAGATCTGTCACATTAAGTCAAAATATCAGCTTCGAGTCACTTCACCATGGCAGTGTGAATGCAGCCTAACTGCATTACACCATGTTCACATTACCAGGCTGAAGTGACTCAAAGCTGATTATTTTCCCCCTGAATGTGACCGACATCCGATCTTTTCAATTCAGATTTGAGACACTTTCATATGTGGTCCTGAATCCGATGTGTGCGTGTGTGACGTTTCAGAGGACAGATGTGTTCACACTACAGTTAGATACATTTCACTTGTTATTATGAACATGAACCATCAAGATCGGCAAATCCGATCTGAGCGAGAATCAGAATTGAACAATGAGGCTTGTAATGTGAACGTAGCCTTATTTTCTGATGAACAAATGCTTAAAAACAACGCTTAAAAAAACAAAAACCCACTTTCACAGGGTTAATATTTTGTTTATTTGCGCAAAATGTCATGAAATCAATGATATTCTGTTTTTAGCTGATTTACAATTAGATTATACACACAGTATACGAGGAGGGAACCGAGGAAGATAATGAGCTAAAAAAATAGAATGGAGCATGATACACAGAGCTGGAGGCTGAGGAAACTGGTAGCCCCACACACACACACACACACACACACACACACACACACACACACACACACAGGTTTCATCCACACACACTCACTCTGCCTCCGCTCTGTAACAAAGCCAATTCACTAGCATGTGACGAACACACACCATCTCGTCTCTTCACATTTTACTCCAGCGTACACTGATGACACCGCCACAGGAATAAACAGAGTGGAACAGCAGGGAGAGCGAGCGAGAGAGAGAGCGAGAGAGAGAGCGAGAGGGAGAATGAAGTGAAGGGGACACAGAGGGATGACAGGAAAATGGAGAACACCAGTAGATCTGATTCTGTTTAAAAGCAAGGATACTGGATGAAGGCAGCACATCCTAATGAACCGCCACACAGAGACGAGCAGCAAAGAAACCACCTCCGACTAACACAGAAAGAAAGAGGGACAAATAAAAAGATGAAAAACTAAGAAAAGCAGAAAATAAGAAGGGAAAAAAAATTGGAACGCAATAATTTATTTTCTTTTTCTTCACAAATAGGCAGAGAGAAAAAGAAACAGGGAAAAAAGGTGAGAAAAAGAGAAAAAGAAAGTTAAAAAAAAGCACAGAGAATTAATATATAGAAAGAAAGAAAGAAAGAAAGAAAACAGGCAATGGGAAACGAAAAAAAAAGTTAAACTAATTCTTTTTTTATTGTTTGTAAAAAATAAAAAAATAAAAGAAAGGGCAGAAAGAAAAACGGAAAACTTTTTAATATAACAACTAACTTTATAATTTTACTTTATTTAAAGAAAGAGAGAAGAGGAAAAAGAACAAAAGGAGAGAGAAATGGGGAAAGAAGAAGGAAAACTGCTCTAAGAGCATAGAAAGAAAGAATAACTAACAAAGATGGCAGCTGAGTTGGATTTTCTATTAACTGGAGCAGATGTTCAGGTGTGAACACGAGCGCACACACATATGCGTTCTCTCTCTCTCGCTCGCTCTCGCTCTCGCGTTATAAGGGTGTGAACACAGACAGATGTAGGTACACATGTTGGCCAGAGGGGGCGTGGCCTCTACAGCACCAGTCCCTCGTAGGCGGGGCCCTCTGACTCAGGCGACTCCCTCTGCAGGCGCAGGTGCTCCAGTGTGTTGTGGAAGTGTTTGTTGATCTGCTCCGTCTCCTCGCTCGCCTCTAGGTTGGGCAGATCCTCACGGATCTTCTGGATCAACTGGTTCAGGACCTGAACGGTCACCTGTGATGCACGTAGACAGCGAGACACAGACAGACAGAGACACGCAGACAGAAAATATGAGGAAATCAGGAATGCAGCTGAATATTAATGAGTGCATATATAACATAACCCTGCTATAGACAGATAGAAAATAAAACACTCTGCATGATGCAGTTAAAGGAAAATATTCAACTCTTTAGTACCTGAAGCGTTTTATTCCCCTTAAACCACGGCAATAATCCCAATTAATACATTTTTTATTTATGAAAGACTTACATACTTTATCCATTTACAGTTACATATAATGTTTCTTTTTGTGTGTGAATAAGTTGGTTCCTGTTCTCATTTGCATAATAGCAGCTGTAAACAGTTGTTCCCTCACGCAGCCCAGAAACCATGAAGCGTAAACTCCTCTGTCCTGAAGATGTCAGAAAAGTTACAGCTTCACTTCTGAGTGTTACAATGCGCTGACGCTCGAGACTCCTTACATAAACGTTAAACAAACACATTTCCCCTTACGGAAAACGTCATCCGTTTTACATGATTTTTTTATCTGTTTATTACTATTGGAGCGTCCAACTGTGATTGAGCTGTTACTATAGAAACGATAATTAAAACAAGCGCAGTAATATAAAGCTCCTGTGACTTGCAGCTGCACTACTGCCAGAGTTAATCTGAACCTTCTGACAATTAATTCAGCGCAGAGAAGGAAAAGCTCGACGGAGCAGGAAATCAAGACGGAGTTATTAATACATGGGACACAAATGCAGCCTGAGAGGATGGAAGAGGAAGCGGAGAGCGAGAAGAAGCAGGTGAGAACATCCATCTGCTTTTCAGCTCTTTACACCGGAGAAACTCGAAGGGCTTGAAAAGGCTTAATGTAGGTCATGAGTGAAAAATCCTGATGAGGAGAAACGCAAGGAGATGAAAGCATGGTGGGAACATGTGTGTGTGGTCTTCCTGTCAAATTACAGCAGGAGAGAGGTCTGCTTCCGTACCTGAGAGGCGGTAATGAGAAGTGGATTGCAGCTGGGCACACCTGGAGTGCATGAGTGAGGGCGAGATAGGACAGGAGGAGACAAAGTAAGAGGGTTTTTCCTCAGAGGTCTGTGCTGGGTTGTGTGCGAGTGACAGTGTGGCGCTCTGAAATGCTGCTGTACAGGAAATAAAGTGTTCCACGGTACAAACTTGAGCTGAAATTAGAGCGCTGAAGTACCTACCGTACGGAGCACAAGAATCAGGCTCGAGTTATTAAAATAAATAAATAAATAAATAAACAGTAAAACGCCACTTTACAAATAACGTCACGCTCGCATAGTCTTCTCTCAATTCAGTCTAATCTCGCTTTCAGATGAAAACAGTTCAACTTGTGGAACACCGCCGAGCTCGTCAAAGTCACTTCTTTCTCGCCGACCAATCAAAATCAAGAAGGGGCGGGACTTACAACACCAACGCTGTCAGCTTTCTTGTATGGTTCATCTCATGCACCCAGACTGAGTGTTTTCTGGTAATCTGGCAACAATAAGCACACTGGAAATGATGCAAAAATCTGCATCCGGTGGACAGAGGCCTTTATTTATTTTCTGCACGATTATCACGCAGATGAAACATCTCTGGAAATGTTCCACGGAAAAGCTGAACGCGTTACTCCTGGGGCGCTAATCAGCCGCTAACAGTTCTGTCTCAACATGGTGCCGTGGAGTTACTTTCATCACCCTGTAGTTGATTATTTTCCTGCATCACTACATTCCAGAGTGTTTTATTCCTCTTATGTGACAGCAATTTGACAATTAGAATTTTTAATTATTAAAGAAAATCATACTTTTAATCTGTTTCTAGTGACGTTACAGTTAAACGGTCGCTCCCTCACCACCTTTTCTTCTTTTCTCTCTATTGAACCAAATGAAGTAGAAAAATTCATGCAGCCAG
>JAQQZR010000023.1:1985364-1995615 GCA_030068235.1 Notoglanidium macrostoma | reverse complement strand
TATTTGCTGCAGCAGGGCTCCATTAATATAATTTAAAAAAAAGCCTCCTGTTTCAGTAAGTGAGGACAAGTTTAAAAATAAACACCGAATATTGCAGAAGAGAATATTTACAATGTATTGAAAATAGTGCGAACTAAATGAAATTTCAGATCCCATAACCATGTGATTATTATCCATTTTCTAACTAGTCAGTTTGTAACAATGAAAGAAATAAATAAATAATAATAATAATAACCTTATGTTCACATTACCACTTTGAAGTGACTCAAATCTGATTGTTTTTGCCATCATGTGACAGATCTGATCATCTAAGATTTGTGTTCACACTGCGCTGTTATTTCAAATCAGATCGGAGTCACTCTCATATGTGCTCCTAAAGCGGATACATATGTGCGCTCTGTGTGCCTGTACGCATGCGCTGAGCGGGTCATCAGCCTGCATGCTGTTCTCTCCATTTGTGCTACCTTTTGAGATATGCTACTTAGCAGTCGTGTTAGCTTTAAAGTTTAGATTTTAGGGTTAACTTTAAGCTTTAAGTCTTGGGGGTAAGGTCAGGGTTCGGTTACAGCTAAGATCGACTTTATTTCCGTCAAGCTAGCACAAGTCATCAGAGCACCGTCAGTGCAGCAAAGCAACAATGCAGGAGAAAGGTAAATCTGATCTGAGCAAAAACTCCGAACTGCACGATGAGGCTTGTAATGTGAACGTGACCTTAAATAAACACATAAATAAAACAAGGTGACATTTTCCATGACATAAAGCGGCACAGCTTTGGTTATAACGATCCCAGTATGCATTTTTTACTCAAGTATTACATGATTTTCATTAACTTCTTTAACCAGATAACTAACATGTCGTACATCTCTAGTTAATTAGGTTTCCATGAGCAGCACGCTGCACTGCAGATCCAGGCTCGCTGGTGAATTTGTCTTTATACTGATTCATGGATGTTTATTCTGGATAAAGTTAAAGGACAAAATACAACATGAGCAACAGTGAGCTGAAGGTGGACTGAGATATAGAGCAGTGTGCGCTCTGGGTTTACCTGCTGAGAGCGCACACACACACACACACACACACACACACACACACACACACACACACACACACACACACACACACACACACACACCCACCTCTTTCATCTCAGCGCATTCGTGGTCCTCGAGAGTTCAGATATGACCTAAATTCTATTGATCCTATTGTAACAATTATGTGTGTGTGTGTGTGTGTGTGTGTGCGCGCACGCGCGCGCTACTGGATAAATAAATGGATGAATAACCACTGAATACAAGACTTACACAGCATGCTGGCTCAATATGTTTGTTTCTCTTTGATCAATTCGTAGAAATGGATTTACTATTTACACACACACCTTTTTTTTCCAGGTGAAATGAAGCAGGTCTTGATTCTACACCATCATGTTCACTCATGAAAGAAAACATTTAAACATTTTAAAATTCATGAGAACAAATGCCTCTCGTCAGTTCAGTGAGAAACACACCTGCGCTTTAGGAGAGGAGCGCGAGTGAATTAAAGACCAAACACACGGCCAAGAACGCACTCGGTTGGCAAGAATCCATCACTTTTTGAAGCGAAAAAGGGCAAAAGGATAAAAGAAGTGCCGGATAAATTCAGGGTCAGTGAGGATTAAATGTGCAGCAGAGCAGCAAGAGAAAAAAAATAACGCATGAGAAAGAGGAATGGAGTTAAAATCGTGATCGAAAAACTTGTGTTCCTGTTTTCCTAAATATTAATACCATTTTCATCAGATAAACAACGAAGCAGCAAAACTAGTAGAAGTTTGTGAACATCAAAGATGCCATAACGTTCAGCTACACGCTAAACACGTCTACGATTCCATTACATCGATTTCTCCTTTCAGTATTTCATTAAACATAGAGAATGGGAGGATAAAGACAAGGTGTTTAAAATCAGTCACGGAAGCAGAAAGAGTCGAGCGTACCGCGTCGTTCTCCCGCTCGTAGAAACACACGTAACGGTTGAGGATCTCAATGAAGAGCTGCACTTGCAGAGACGGGTCCATGCACTGGTTGGCGATCTTCAGGGCCTTCTTCAAGCATTCCATCACACGCTTCCCATCACGGATCTGTCGCACAAAACAGACAGAGACAGAGAGAGAGAGAGAGAGAGAGAGAGAGAGAGAGAGAGAGAGAGAGAACACATGTGAGAATCTGCTAAACATCCTGAACTGAATCATTGCTTTGACTAAATGGAAATCGTTTTGTCTGGAAGTATGAATCAATGCTTTATAAATATTCTGCATCAGAGAGATGCTTTGAGCTGGATGCTGTCTCCAGGCTCCCAAATCCGTCGCTAAGGGCAACGACAGCATCGGTACAAAATCACTGTGCTGTGTTGAGCAGCGAGACGACGCAGAAGACCTCCGTCTTGCTTCTTAACAGTGACATAACACCATGTTTCTCTCGGAATTCAGCACATTAACTGGGTCTTTGTGAACCGCTGAAGAAGCGGGGTCATTTCGTTCAGATAAGAACATCGCGTACTAAGAAATGACACGGGGAAAAAGCAGCAGGCTGTCATTCGCAGGCTATGTACCTGCGCGACGCGGCGCTGCGACTTCAGCAAAAGGTGACATTTGAATTGAGATTTTTTCAGCTTGATGCAAATTAGATGTGTAAATCCAAGCAGCTGTCACGAATGATTCCTGGAAATTGTAGGGTGTGCAGTCTGGCGTTTCTTCAGTTCCTCTCTCACAAGTTTGTATACTGCTAGCTTCATAAACTGTACATGAACACTGTACGCTAAGATTTATCAGCTACAGATGTTGGATATCAGAACTTTCCAGATAATTGTGCCTTTTCTCACCACATGGACACTTTTTGTTTGGCTCCTTAATAAGCTTAATTATGACGTTTTGTACAGGATAAGCCATCTCTGAATAAATCACAGAAATGGGCGGGGTCTGGATGCTCATCACACTGAATATCTCAGGCATGGGCTACTGCACAGGTCTCATTTTAATACAAACTGTTAATCAATAGCAGGTCACATGACCATAATATGTCCTAACAACTCAATAACGTCCCTCGGAACAGTCACTCCTCTGACGTTTGTTCAAACATCTATACTTTTCAGTAAAGATTGCATTATATAGATTTGGCCTTTTTTTCAGTATAAAGATTATATAAAGGTAGTGTCCATTAATCAACTAAAACAGCATGAGCTTTTCAGAGGCATGCATGTGCAATCTGTTGATTAAAAAAAAATTTATTCCTGCCATAATCGGCTCATCCTTCCCAGAATCCTCAGTGCCACGTAGCGAGTCGCCATTTTCGACATCATCGATATTCCAAAAACAATCCGGCGGCAACCTCGGCCACAGAGCTTATAACGTGAAACTGAAGATATTTTGTCAAAGTATCATGTCTGTGGGAATCCCGCGCAGCGTGTAGCTACACCTTCTGGCTCTGCGACTGGATATCAATCTGTAAAATTACAAAATCTTGAGACATGAAAGTCTGAATGAAACCCTTACAATTCTGTACAAATGTTACGTTTTGAAGTGCTTTATTATTCCAAAGGGAATTTCAGACGGCGGTTTCTCTCAGCTCTACCACGCTACGGCATGTCTGCTTGATTAGCACTAGCTTCCTGAACGTTAGGAAATGCAAATGAACAGAGAGAGATGGGATGAAGCCCGTGCGACAAGCAATACCTTCGCTTCAACACGAAAAGATTAACCGCGTCTGATTACACAAACGACATCAAGCTGAGCCGTCTCTCCGGATTAAACTTGGCGCCGATTCAAATTGAATATTGTGCAGATGGATAAAAGAGAGCGTGGTGACATTTCTGACTCTCATCTCCACAGTAATAACGCTCTACCTGTGGGGAAGCTCACAGGCTCACAGCTCGTACCTTCTAATTCTAATACACATTTCCTTTCACAACACGCACGTCTATCTGAACATACTAGCAGAATATATCACCACGTGTGAGCAACACGGCCGGTGTTCTGTCGTTTCATCCTACCCATCGTAACGCTTTACAGAAGGCTACTGCACGTGTGCACGGCCATATTTGTTTTCCGTGGCTTCGCGCCCATAAATGCCTGCTGCCACTGCACGCTTTTCCAAGACTAGTTTTTTTACTATAATTCCATAAATATAAACATACTATAAAGGCCGGTACGTTAATTGAACCACAAAACCTTCCGTGACACTAAAAAGTACACATCTCAGCACAGCTTTACTAATCTGTAAGTTTATTTCAACTAAATCTTCTGATATTACGTGCCATTGTGAAAATGTAATATTTTGTTGTGGTGCTAACAGTTGTTGTTCTAACAGGTTTACGAATAAACAGGAGCGTGGGTCGGTGGTGTTGTGAAGCATATTCGCGATCGTGCCGCAAAGGATTGACTCAAGTTAATTACTCATTAATTATCCATTCACCTGCTTAATGCACAATTTGATACTGCGAGCTAAAAAAATAAATGAGTAACAAATGTGTGAATTTCGAAAAAAAAAAAACATAAAACCCTCAAATATCACAACAAAGTTTTTACTCGCATGACTTTCAGAAGATACAATAAAGCAATATTTTGCAAAACTGAAACACATTTTTCGTATTTAAGTAACATGACCTGACATGTGGAGCAAACGGAAAAGCTACCTTTCTTCCAAACCTCGCTTAAAATCACACAACGTTACTCCGTGCAAACGCAGACCGTTACATCAAAAATGTTTAATACATCGCTTCTATTTTGTGGAAAACTGCGATGGAACCCAGGCTACTGTTACCAAATTTCCCTGCCTGGGGATCAATAATGTGTTATCTTATCTTAGTTATTCCCACCTGCCAATCTTTGCAAGATTTTATAACGTAATTTGATCACGTGAACACTACGTGTACGGATAACACTCATGCTGCATGAATAGAAACGTGTAAACATTATATTTTGTATAAGCAACGAAGTCACATTTTGATGAGAAATTGAATATTTTTATGTAAGCTATACATGATGTTTATTTGTAAACCTGAGTGACCACAAATTCACTTTTTCTCAGGGTACAACGTGGCATTTATTGCACCTCCAGGCACTCCTCCTCCTCCTCCTCCTCCATTTTAAATAAAACTCTGTCCAGCATGTCATTTCCTAGGTTTCAGGTTTAATTAGTGCTTCACCCCAGAGTGTGTTTATCTCCCTTCACCCCTCTGTAGAAATAAATAATTTCCTAATTACTCGCTCATCTCGTCAGCACCTCTGGGTAAACACGTAGCAGGAACTTATTTAGTGCTGCGAGCGAGACCCTGCGCTGAGCTATTTAAAGAGCCTCAAACACATCCAGAGTACATAATTATTATAATTTTTACTCGCTTGTTTTTCATAATCGGGCGTTTTAGATCCAGGAGCTGTTTCCCTGATGACATCGAATGTTTTGTGTTTCATGCTTTGAGTTATGAAAATCCTTCGAACACTAACAACTCACGCTCCATCACTGGTACACTCTGTACTTAATGACCTGGACTTCTACTAGAGGAGGAGTCTGCGCTTTCTTTTCAGCTAGTGGGAGAAGACTGTTTACAGCGGCTGTTACATAAGTAATAACAGGAAATAACTTGTTTCTATGTATGTGTAAACATATAAAAAAAGCATATAGTGTGTCATTATTTAATAAATATCTAACATATTGCTGTGATATTAAGAGGAATAAACACTTCATTTCATGCTGTTGTTGGAAAATAATCAACTTTAGAGTATTATATTCAGTCTACTATTTGTAACTTTATATATTTGAATAGCTGGCTATTTAGTACGGTTGGTTTGGGATGTTGCCATGGCAACCCATGTCTCCTTTTTACTGTAGGGTAATGTTAGCCAACTGCACCAAAGTATTCAAATAAGTCTCCCTTTTAAACCCAGTGTATAAACAATGAGCATTCCTGTCACCTCCAGTCTAAACAAACCACCTTGTGTTGCAAATTGTTACCATCTAAGAACCACCAAAATACAGGAATAAGATGATTTTTCACATTTAACATTTTTCTGTCACATTACTTATAGTGTCCGCACTGCATGCGGTAATGGCATGCTGAGTACCCTGTCTGAGACACGGCTGCAGTCGATCCGCTGTCAGTCTGCCGTTTTTAGAGTCTAATTTGCGCTCGTGAGAGGTTTCCTTCTGCAAACTTGTCCTCCGGGCAGAATGCACTCCACTCCTGCTGTCAGTGAGAACAGGAAGTGCTTCTGCTACAGCTGCGATTCGCTGTCTCGCACTACAGCAACGAGTGACTTCTATTACCACAACCTCCGTCCTCTTCTCTTCACTCAGATTTAATTCAACTGTTTATTTATTAATATTTTTGTTGGCTAGTTAAGATTCCTGCCTCGTCTTCACTTATTTACTGGAAAAAAGAACTTTCAGTGATAATTTCTATCCATGTACACAATGCTGAGCAAGTGATGGAAAGCTAACGGTACAAAAGCAGACAGAGTCTGTCAAAAGAAACACCTACTGATGATAACCAGAATATTGTCAATAAAGCGCATCAGGAGATCATTTATCACGATACTGACATCATAGCCTTATTTTGCCCCACTCTACTCTCTCACTGTAACACTCCGGAAATTGACTTTTAATTTAAAAGACAGACAGGAATACATTCAGAGAATCTGACAGACAGATAGATAGAAAGATGGATGGACAGACAGACAGAGAATCTGACAGACAGATATATAAATAGACAGACGGATAGAGAGGCAGACAGACAGACGTGCACTATTCAGAGTTAGACAGACACACAGATAAGTAGACAAACAGAAAGACAGACACACGTATAGACAGACAGATAGAGAATGTGACAGACACACAGACTGATTTCTGTCACTTTGTTAGGACGCTGCAGTAAAAATAAATCAGATGTGATATTTCTGCCTCGTCTCTCTGCCCCGTAATACAGTGACTCAACGTTCAGAAAGAACCACGTGAACACGACCCAAGGACTTCAAAGAGAAAGGAAAAAAGCAGCTATGTTAACGGAGATAACCAGGGAAAAATAGGTAAAGAAACACGACAGTCAGTCAGTCTCTCTTTCATTCCCCCCCCCCGAGTCGTGTTTCTTTACCCATGGCTTCCCTCAGTGCTGATCATCACTGGTGTTCTGTTTTTCCCTGTACTTTGAACTCTAGTACAAACAGGGCAGCCCCACCCAGTGGCCCACCCAGAGGCCCACCTCATCTCCGTTCTTGTCGGTGTTGCGTCCGGACCAGAAGAGGTGAGCGCAGATGCTGACGGCGCGGCACTGGTCGGGTTTCTTCAACAGTTTGGAGGCAGCGAGAGCGCACTGGGTTCTCAGAGGCTCGTGATTCTCCTCGCTGAAACATCGCATGCGCTCGAATGTGCCGATGATCAGCGTGATGGCTGCAAGCTGGGCCTTAGAGTCACTGATCTCGTCCTCATACAGAGAGAATGCCTGCGACAAAGCGGAGAGACAGACAGAGGGAGAGAGACAGAGAGGAGAGAGAGGGAGAGATGCAGACCAACAGAGAGAGTGAGTCAGAGGCAATGACAGAGTAAAAAAAAAAAAGAAAAAAAGGGGAGGCAATAAATAAAAAGTGGAGGGCAGATAGACAGACAAACAGACAGACAAACAAAAGAGGGCAAATTATATACAGTGAAAAAGAGATAAAGACAGACAGGTGGAAAAGGAGACAGAGACAGACAAAGAAACAGATAGATGGAGAAAGACAGAAAAATGACAGAGAGATGGTCAGAGAGAGAGAGAGACACACACACAGATAGACAGATAAATAAGACAGACAGGTAAAGAGCCAGATAGAAGCAGAGAGAGACAAGCAGACAGACAGACAGACAGATGTTCTGTATGACTAATAGGAACATTCAGTTGCAACAGTCGGCTTCAGGCTGAAAACTTTCTTTAAAAACATTTTCTTCTTCTGAGGAACTTTCCCCGCTGGTGAGTGAGGACAACACACGTGTCCACTGTTCACCTCCTCCTGCCCCTGTGCGTCTCGCTGTGAGCCGCCATTGCATCATCTCTCTTTCTAAACCCCCCGCTGCAGACGCCGCTCCGGTACCTGGGACATGAACTCGTAGGCGACGGTCTCGTGGTTCTCGAAGCCGATCTCTCCGGCAGCGAGCGCCCCCTGCAGGAAGAGACGCAGTGGCAGCTCGGCCAGCTCGGCCTTTATCAGAGCGCTGATGGTCTGATGGGCGAAGGAGAAGATCTTCTGGCACTTCTTCTCCCACTTATCGTCCTGCATGTCAGAGGACAAAAAGACACAAGAAGACTTATTCAGAGAACAGATGAGTCATGCTAGTGGGTTTGAGCTACTGAGAGGAGATGATGCGAACAGATTGAAAAAAAAAAAATCAATTCTGGATGGTTTTCTGATGACTCCAAATCAGAAGACGGGACGAGACAAGAAGGAAAATTTCAGCTCATTTATGCTGTTTTTATGAAGTGCCTCAGGACTGGTGACGTTTCTGGAATGGTTTATAGTTTTATCGCACGCTCATTGTTAGTCAGACAGCGACTACACCTGCTGCCTCCTGAGGCAAACGCCTGAGGCAATGAGGAACACGAAACCCAGAACACACACTCGTAGCTCTGTCTTTTCAACTCAATACGGATCAACAAGGCGGAGATTTTATCCATCTTGTAAAAAAAAAAAGTATTTAACTTATTTAAACATCAAACAAACTGCTTGTGACGTCGAACAGAAATCATACGGACTCGGCGAAAACGTTCAGACTGGAATTTCTCATCCACACTATTAAACATTATGAAATTTTAAAAACATCTGGAGCAATCTGTAGTTTTTTTTTGGGAAAGATTTTTTTTCTTTCAGTGAAATTTAAGTTTTGTTCATGTCGAGGTTGGATGTCAAAAATAAAGCCTACTACCATCTTATAAATGAACACTGGGGATGTAACCTTCATTTTAGTTTCTATTTTCCATTTCTTGCCCATCTGTGAGTCCATCATATTGACATCACAAGTCACATGCAAATAATGTGATTATTTACTTACATATAGGGAGGGAGGGAGAGGGAGAGGGGGGAGGAGAGGGAGAGGGAGAGAGAGGGGGGGGAGGAGAGAGGGAGAGGGAGGAGGAGGAGGAGAGAGGGAGAGGGAGGAGGAAGAGAGGGAGGGAGAGAGAGGGAGAGGGGGGGAGGAGAGGGAGAGACACGGAATGTCTATTAATGAAACTGATCTCAGGTTTGTCCTGTAGCTCCGCCCACAATAACACCACATGCTGAAGATGTGTGTGTGTGTGTGTGTGTGTGTGTGTGTGGGTGTGTGTGTGTGTGTGGGTGTGTGGGTGTGGGGAGAGAACTGGGAAGTGGAGATTTACGGAGGAGGCGTTGTCTTTGTAGCGGAAGGCCAGCTGATAGGCGGCGAACACCAGCGGGGGCAGCGTGTAGCGGATCCTCTGATTACCCCCGGCTCCGAAGTGCTTCCTGGCTGTGTTTAAAATCTGTAGGAGGTACAAATAAGGATGAGAACCTGCGGGGTGTGCTTGAATAATTCATCACTCTGTAACAGCGAGGCGTCTTCTGTAGGTTCAACAGATTCCACATTCATTAGAGACTAATTAGGACAATTTAGAGCGTTCTGTTAAAACGGAATATATGATGTGTTCTGATGGTGTTTTACTAAAGAGGAACTCGGAGCGTGAGAGAGCGCGAGAGAGTGAGTGAGAGAGTGCAAGGGCGAGAGAGTGTGAGAAAGCGAGAAAAACCTCAGCTAATAAAGAAAAAGACATTTTGCGTAACTTAACTCCTCATAGAGTAACATTTTTTAATTAATTCATTAATCAAGTTCATGATATTCAGGAAATTTACTGAGATCGTCCTTAATCATTCATATTGCAATTTAAAACAATTAAAATAAATGCTTTTTATTTGCTACTTTAATGGGTTTAATAGGTTGAATTAGTTCACCTGCTGCCTTCTAATCGCTAACTTTAATTCCACACAGAAGAAAAGTTTTCAGACCAAGTCACACAGATGACCTGCAAAACGATCTGCGTGGAAAATAACCAGCACAGAGTCCAGCTTCAGGGGAGATTTAACACATGATCTCGCAGAACACAAAGAAATCACTAAGTAGCATGGAGAGGCATGAATGTAAGGTAGAACTTAAAAAAGAAAAACAAATTTACCGGAGTGATTTATACGAGTGCAGTGAGAGAGTACTACACAGCAGGCACCGGAGTGATTTATACGAGTGCAGTGAG
>JAQQZR010000023.1:1962981-1980274 GCA_030068235.1 Notoglanidium macrostoma | reverse complement strand
ACACACACACACACACACACACACACACACACACACACACACACACACACACACACACACACACACACACAGCAACATCATAAAGAGATCAGAGAGAGAGAGAGAGAGAGAGAGAGGACAAACAGATTAAGAGACAGACAGACACAGAATTAGGCAGAGGCAAAGATATATACAAAAAGATACAGATATACAGAGAGTTAGACAGATAGACGGACAAATCGAAAGAGAAAGAGGCAAAACTGTTTAGAGATGCACAAACATGCGTATACTAGCGACAGAAAGACAGCCTGAGACAGACAGACACCTTAAGAGACACAGCAAAACAGACAGTTTACTAAACACAGACAGGTGCAGGTAGACAGAGACAGAGTTTGAGGGACATCGACAGAGAAGGTAATAGACAGAAAGAATGAGAGAGACAGAACATCAGACTACAGGACACAGAGAGGCAGACAGACAGACATGGACATACAAAGAGGTAGCCAGACTGAGAGACAGAGGCATACAGATGTGCACAGAGATGCATACAGATGTAAACAGGCAGACACAGCTAGAGAGACAGACAGGAAGTCCTAGTCCTTGTCCCATCCTAATCAACTCTATAATGTGGTCCACAGGGAGTGATTGCATGTTGCTGCTCAGTGAAACTCCTCTAATAAACACATCACAGGTACTTCAGTAAACTTTAAAAACCCCGTCGACATCATTACACACTCGCCTGAATTCGACACGAAAAGCAAATTAAGCCAAACCAAAAACTTTATAAACGCTAAAATGAGGCCTTTTTTACCACCTTACAAGTGCACCTCTTAACTTAGATATAGTTTTTTTCAATATTGAGCCACTTCATCAAGAACAAACAACTTTAAACGGTTCTCCCCCTGCTGCCACTCTGACAGCCGACAGCGTCACTGCGTGCTTGGAAACAGAACATAAGCCAAAAACTAAAACAAAAAAACAAAAAAAAAAACACCAAATTGATGGGTCCCTTATTAATGCAATTGAGCAAAATCAATATATCCATGCTTGCAATGGAGGCTCAGGAGGGAGGGAGGGAGGGGGAGGGCGAGCGGGAGGGGGTCACATCTCAGCATTTGTGGACATTTTCTCTACCTGACCAGCTTTTATAACCAGCACCACAATACGTCCCTGGAGAAAAACATGGAATTGAAAATGCCACAAAGCAGCGTTTCTTTAAAACTGTTTATATCCAAGAACACAAATATGTTCATGACCGTGACACTGATCTCTACATCTATTCCTCCACTACCAATTACTTTACACACACGCATGCGCACGCACAAACGGCTAATAATTTTTTGCTGGTGTTAAGGCAGCCTACAGCTAGAAAGGTTCCTCTAAACTTAGGGTGAAGGATTTACAAATCAATAGCTCACTATATATTCAGAAAATTAAAAGAAAACCTCAGAGACAAAACACAAGCTGCATTATTTAAACACCTCGCCCTGAGTGGTGTCGAGGTTTTATAAACTAGTCATCAGTCCACAGGAATTCAAGGACCTTACTATTCTGTCCGTTAAGTATTTCAGCTGTTAATACGACTAAAACAGAAGTCCTGATATACTGGCAAGCAAATAACAGAGCGTTTTCCTGCAGTGTGTGTGGCTTCCAGTGACGCTAGCGCTTTCTGAACACTGGGGCATGACAATGGGAAAACAAAAAAAACACAGCTAGTGGTGATCTTTACAACTTGCTGCACTTTATTAATTCATAAAATGTCCATTTTGTTCCCCAAACACATTTCTAAAGGACATGCTGAGAGCGGAGTTTCCGAGTTCTCCGCACTGCTGCGCTTCTTTAAAGGAGAACAACAATCACACTCGGGTTCGAGAATGTCAGAGTGAAGTGGCAAGAGAGCGATTTGACTCACTACAGGATCGAATATGCCGTGCGTTCTGGGTTGCGGCATTTGTTCTGGAGATCTTTTCCTCAGCAGCTAAACCGAGCCAACATCGATGTCAGATAAAGATTTTCAGTTAATCTCAATCTTTACTTTCTCAACCCAGCTGAAACCTTGAAACTAAAAACTAAACCAAACATCCAAATAGCACCTGCTCAGTGGTGGAGTGGGAAAAGGGGTGCCAATACATCGTGTATAGCAAAAGTCAGTAATTGTACCGCTACAATGTGACCTCTGTGGGAGGTATTGATTATAGAGCGGCAGCTACACCGCGTTCCCGTCTCTGTACCTGCTCCTGGGCCACGATGGTAGTGTTGTAGTCCAGCGTGTTGCTGAGCACGTAGCAGCTCATGCTCTTGCGTGACTCGTAATCGAAATACTCGAAGAGAGGTGGGAAGTGTTTGAGCTGCAGGACCGTCAGGATGTTGTTGTAGGTGTCCACGGGAATCTTCAGCAGCCTGGTGAGCTCCTTGGAGACGGCGCTGCTCGTCGCGATGCTGCACAACAACACAGTGATTAACATGAAATACAAAAATAAAAAACATTCCTGACCTCAATGATCTTTTGCACTGAAGGGACCTTGTTCACAAAGTTAATGCAGAAGAACCAGGGCTGATTTTAGTTACCGAGATGTCTATCCAGGAACCATTTTAGATCCTAGAACCAGACACTACTGATCTGGAGACATGTTCCCTACCCGAGTGACACCAAATTATGTGCTGGGGAAGTAAGTGATTTCAGCCCTAATCATCCATTTTTATACATAAAAGCGTGTGTATTACTACTATTAGTGTGTTCACACAATGCTAACCATTTTTCTTACTTGTCAGCTGCATTAGCCTCATAGTGGCAGTGCAACGGTCAGAGCTGGACTACTGTTTTCAAGTGTAATTTCTGTCTGCACTCTGAAGTACAAAAATAAGTCCGTCAGAGGGTCAGTCATTAAGTGCCGCTTCTCTGCAGAACTCTGAGCCACAATCACTCGGCCCTGCTTTTTTTTTTTTTTTTTGGATAAAAAGAAACATGCTTATAATGACTGCATAAAAAAAAGGAACATTCTGCTGTATTTTCTACAGCGTGTGACATTTCAAAGGCCACGTCTTCTTAAAAAAAAAAAAACACCCTAAAAAACAAAAAAAACAAAAAAAGGCTTTACCAAATCTGAGGTGACCTTAAACCCTGTGGCGAACGCGTGGGGACTGAACTTCTTTGCTAGTAATTACAGGAGAGAAGGATGGAGAGACTTTCCTTTAAAAAGCCGCCGGCTGGGTGACACAAAGCGTTCGCCTTCTACAATTACAATGACGGCTCATTTTTTCCTTGGCTTTAAATAACCCGCTTGTTGACAAGAATAGGGGAAAAAAATCTGACAGGTTAACTGTACATGCAATTATTGTTGAAGCATCAAAACATTTTTTGACCAGAATAAAGTTTTTCTTTTCCTTTTATGTATACAACTTTGACTGGCTTGTGTATTCATGTATTTATGGTAGATGCAACACTTCACGGTATTCAGATAGCTTGTTGCTGTAATCGCCTCTACATGATATACAGTGAGGGTTACACGGATTATTTTATATCACCAGACCTGCCAACCTTTACACATTTTCACCACGTTAACATCAGTGTACACTAGTGCCAGTTATCACTTAAAATGCTGATACACTAAAAGAGAGCCAATAGACAAAACAATCGGGAATGATTCGCAAACGGTTGCGTTAAACGACATCGCCTGAAAGCCCCGCCCCCTTCCTACATTGGCGCACTCTTGCCTGGTATCCTGGAAATAGAGACTTCATTAACGTCAGACAAGGATAAAGTTAGTGGCATGCGAAAGTTTGGGCGCCCCTGGTGAAAATCTCTGCTACTTAGAATAGTTACGTGAGATACAGCGGATCTGCTCTCCAAAAAGCATAAAGCTAAAGAAGAACCATTCTTTTCAACATTTTAAGACAGATTAGTATGTTATTTTTCTTTTGAACCATTTTAGAATGAAAAAAGTAAAAGAGCACCATGGCAAGAGATTTGAGCTCACGGAGGATTTCACAGAGGTCTCAGACCTTAATTAGTTGGTTAGAACCATGGCTTGTTCACGGTCATCATTAGGAAAGGCCGAGTGATGCAACAATCAGCAGCCATGGCTCCTCTACGCCGCTGCCTAGCACTCTGCAAGGTTAAATAGCTGATGCACACCAAGCAGGAGAAGGCTATGAAAAGAGAGCAAAGCATTTCCAGGGAGCCGTTTCCTCAGTTTGTAATCTGATTAAGAAACGGACGTTAACGGGAAAGGTGGAGTTCAAGCTGATGTCTCGAAGTCCAAGAAATCTTTCCCGGAGAACTGCATGTAGGATTGCTAGAAATGCACATCAAAGCCACCATAGGACTTCAGGAAGACCTTCAGGAAGATTTAGCAGACTCTGGAGTGGTGGTGCACTGTTCATTACATGGTAGCCATGTAGCCTTTAGCAAGAGTGCAAAACTAATGAAGCGCATTTTCCATTACATTTGAAATAATTGGAAATAAAGTGTGTTAATGTGTTTTTTCCCCCTGAAGCATCACTTTTGATAGCTAAACAGCTAAACTGCGATAACACTAACAGGAAAAACACGAAACTATTTTGGTCAGAACTGCTAATACTAAGCTTTTAAGCAGGATTTTCACCTTCAGCTCTAAACACTCAATTTCTGTTTGCGTTTGTATTTTTTTTTTTTTATAAATTTTTCAAGGCTGTGCAAACACAGTCTTAGTTTGCATCACCAGCTTGCGTGTTTTCAATGGTAGATTAATACAGTGATATTTTTCAGACAAGGTCATCATACTATGAAAATGCTAAACTGAAACAACTCTAGTGTGGAAACTGACAGACTGAACTGCTACTCAAACTTCTCAAATTATTATTTAAAAAATAATCCACTAGCGATTACCGATTTATCCGTTATCGATTACTATCGCTAACTCGTTTGCTTAAAAAAAAGTGCATGCACCACCTGTCCTGAAAGCTCAGCGTGAAAAAAATAAATAAACGGAAACTGATTAATGGACAACAAAGCAAAAGATCTTTTAGTTTTTCAAGACTTTGGTGCTTATCTGAAATTGGCGAGTCCTCTATTCTACTCACTGTTCCAGGTTGAGTTTGTTGAAGATCTCCACGGTGCTCTCGAGAACCTTGTCTACATAGTCAACGCGCTCAGGGTAGCACTTCATTGCCAGGTTAATGAGGGACACCTGCAGAGACACGACGTCCTCGGATGGCATGTCCTGACGAGACTGAAACAGCAAATCATAAAACAACTGAACACACAAACATTTATGATGTTAACGTTTTATTTAGTACAAACAGGAAGAGATTAAATCTCAGCAAAAATCAGATATGAAATACCTAGTTCTTATATTAGGAGGCTTGCATGTTTATGTGTTCCTGAAAAGGTTCCAGATTTGCAGGGGAAAAAAAAAAAAGTGAGCTTTTCTGAATCCCTGAAAAGGTTGTAGGTCCTTATAACATTCCGGATTTTCTGAGGAAAAAATTACAGGTTCCTAAAAATGTTTGAGCTCCTGAAAAGGTTTATGGGGCGCTGAAAAAGGGTTCTTGGTTTTCTTAAAGAAAAAAAAAAGAAAAAAAACTGGGCTCCTCATACGCTTTCTATAAGTTCCTTATAGCGTTCCCCGAGATTCCTGAAATGTTCTCAAAAAAACATGTTTCCTATATAATCATGGGGGGGAAGTGCATCCTCCTTCAATTCTATGTTTTTATTTATTAGCGCACAAATAACCGCTGTGATGCTCACCAACTTTTACAAAGTAACCTCAGCTAGGTGTTACTATTGCAATGCACAAGGCTAGTTCATCACCAAGAAGTGTGAATACCTATATAAAAGTAGAAACTTTGGCAGGTTGAGGGTCTAGAGCACTCATGCCAAGAAGAAAGGAAATCAGCCATGACCTCAGAAAAGCAATTGTTGTTGCTTATCAGTTGGAGAAAGGTCATGAGGCCATCTCCAGACAATTTGAAATTCACCATTCCTCAGCGAAAAAGATTGTTTACAAATAGACAGCCTTAAAAACAGCTGCCAATCTTTGCAGATACAAGGGTCCCAGAAAATTCAGTCCAAGGACAGACTGATTAATGCTCAGAGATATAAAGAAAACTACAGGCGCTACGTCATGTGACCTACAGGCCTCTGTAAGCACATTAAATATTTGTGTTCATGAGAGCACAATCAGAAAAGAAGAGCAAACAATTTTTAGGGAAGAGGAGAAAGTTCCTTCTCAGGCAGGATGACTTTGATTTGCAAAACTGCATCTCGAAGAACCACAAATGTTTTGGCACAATATCCTTTGGACTGATGAGACCAAGGTAGAGATGTTTGGTAATCATCATGGTAAAAACCAAACACAGTGCATCACCACAAACATCACATACATTGAATATAAAATGTCCACACTCCCATGTTAATATTGTAGGTTTTTGTGAAGTAAAAAAAATTATTTAATTAAGATTAATGTCAGAAATGTTTCCACCCTGAATGTGAAATTACAACAAAACACTTCAATATTCTAGGGAAAAACAGGTAAAATAAAAGTACAATAACCTGGTTGCATCAGTGTTTTATACTTTTAAAATAGAGGATGTAGCGGTGTTCAAGAATGAACCAATCACATTCATGTTTTCAAAATAATCATCATACAGCTGCAGTCAATGAAATTATTCTTATTTACCTCAAATAAAGACCAGTTATTTCTCTAGGACTTTCCTGTTTGGGTTTGTCTGACTGCTGAAGCCATGGTCGTGAAAAAGCTTACAAAGCCTGTGTGGTATCTCACTTGTTGAAAGAATTTCCAAGAATTTAGATGTAAAATGGAACACCATGAACGTCATCATCAACAGTGTATGGATTGCTCTCTGCATGTGACAATCTCTCGTATTCTTCATGTCTCGGCTATGGGGTAGGAGGGCTATACAGAAGCCCTTTCTCTCAAAATACAACCAGTACTAACCAAATCATCCCAAACCGTGTTATGTTCCAATTCCAAAAGTTATGTTTGGTGCAGAAAGCACATCAAAGGAACACCACACCCAAGGTGAAGCACGGTGGTGGCAGCATCATGCTTTAGGGCTGCTTTTCCTCAGCATAAACTGCGGCTTTTAGCAATGTGGAGGGAAGCATGAAAAGCTACAAATACCAGTCGATTTGCGTGCAAAACATTCAGGCGTTTTTCTAACAATCTAAAGATGAAAAGAAATTTCACCTTTCAGCACAACAGTGTCCCGAGCACACATCCAAATCAGCAAAGGAACGGCTTAACCAAAAGAAGCTCAATGTTTTTGTATGGCCTGGTCAGATCCCAGACATGAATCCAACTAAAAATCTGTGAAGTGACCCGAGGCGAGCGGTGGACAGGAAACACTTTTTCACAATTTGAGAGCTCGAGAATGTTTTTGCAAGGTGAGGATTTGGGTTGGCTTTGCAGCCAGAGGATCTGGGAAACTCCTCTTTTGATCAGAATATTCCTGAGACAAATTTGAGGCCATCTGTCCAGCAGCTTAAACTGGGCTGAAATTGTGTCATGTACCAGGACAAGGATCCCAATCACACCCTCAAACTGACATCTGAATGGGTAAAGAAGACAAAAATGAAGGCATTGTAATGG
This sequence comes from Notoglanidium macrostoma, assembly GCA_030068235.1. NCBI lineage: Eukaryota > Metazoa > Chordata > Actinopteri > Siluriformes > Auchenoglanididae > Notoglanidium > Notoglanidium macrostoma. The sequence goes on along the minus strand of JAQQZR010000023.1, from coordinate 1,972,703 downwards.
TGAAGTCAAAGTCCACTGAGATGCTATGGCAAGAATATTTCTCTAAAACTTCAAGTTATTGTTGCTAAAAGTGGTTCTACATGCTATTGAATTACAGGTGTGCTTATTTTTCCCCACCTGGTTTCTGAATGCTTTACTTTTTTTTTTTTTGGAAAAAATGACTACATATTGAAATCTGTTGTGTTTTTTTGCAGTCACTGGATATTATCAGCTACAGGAGTCAGTGAGCCCCGATAACTAAAGACACAGACTTGACGAGGGTGTACTTTCTTTTTCTCATGACTGTAAGGTTCCTGAATTTTCTAGGTTCCTTATAGGATGCCCGAAAAGGTTTCTGAGGTTCTGAAACAGTCCCGCTAGCTTTTATGATGCTATTTCTGATCCTCTCCATGCAGGAGATAAATGTACCTGGATGACTGTGGCCACTTGCTGGGAGAAAATATCAAAGAGTTTGATTTCAGCAGGGATTCCAGGTCCATCTTCTCTGTGAGCAAACAGAGCCAACCTACAGAGGGGTACGGAGAAGGTAAATAACTATAAAATGATAACACCTGTATGAAGAAGGGGGAGTGTGTTTTTCTGTGGGTACGTGTGTGAGAGAGAGAGAGAGAGAGAGAGAGAGAGAGAGAGAGAGACCTGTCAATAAGAGCTATGATGATGTTCTTGACATTGACATGCTGGTGGAGCTCAGCACATGCTCGGAGAAACGGGTTCAGGGTTTGGAGGTGGAACTCGTCTGGGAAAACCTGCAGAGAAAAAGGCAGTTGGTTTGAGTAGGCACACACAGACACACACCTCTCACTTGTTTCCTTTCACCGCTTAAAACACAATAACTCTTTGCATGCCTGCGTGTCTGAATTGGAAAACCCCCGGTGTGAGGCCGGAGCGCCTGAAGCAATTGGAGAGCTCCAGCCGACGTGGAAATGAGACATCAGTGTGAAATGACTCAGCTGAAGTGCATGGCCTTGTGTGCTAATGTTCTCTACCTGTATAATACACTCCATGAGGTACTCCTGTGCCAGAGAATCTCTGCAGTTCACCACCTGCTCCAAGACTCCCGTCAGAACAATCTGAGAAGAACACACGTAGGATTCGAGTCAAAGCCACATTTCTGGATTATTGCCAATTTTATTTTAAAATAACATTTAGAATGATAGCAGGGATGTCAAAATTATTTTCACTATTCCAATATTGTACAAATCGATGTAATATTCATGCATTTAAAGGCTAAAAATTCACAACTGAATGAAGAAATGATGGTCAGGAGGCTCATGAGTGAACAGATGCTGATACATTACCTGGAAAGATGAGAACTGCTTAATTTATAATTTAGATATTTATTTTACACTGCATTGGAACTATTTCTGATGCCAGATTCAGCAAGCAGGTATGAAAGATCGTTTATTACATCATGTTTTATTTTTATTGTGTAGAAAGCACTCACAGTCCCGGCCACTTGGTTTCTACTGGCTCACAAGGCATTGGCTGGCGAATTCCCTTAGATACATTTGTGTAAAGTAAACACAGGTTTCACGTCCCACTTCCTTTCCCAAGGACGTGACGTTTATTCATGTCCAAGTGCTGCTTTAGCTGAGAAAGCTGAGGTCTCACGTGTTGCCTTAGTGAGGGGTCAGAAATTGTGAATGCTAATCTTCTGTAATTTCGTATTCGAATGCATTTGTTTACTGATTAATTTAAATAATCAATACTTGATCAATTAAAAAAAAAAATGGCGCAAATGATGTCAGCAGTAGCAGAAAACGAGGTTGTGTTTTCTGATTGTTCTTAATATTCATGAGTTCATATTTCAAAATGTCTCGTGGAAAAATAAAACTGAAAATGCTTGAATATAAAGTATTAACTACAATTTAATCCTAAAATCTTAGAATTCCCTTTATAAATCCGATTACTACCTCTATGACAATGCTAATTCATGCTAGCTGGTGTTAGTGCTATTTTACCATGTTTGGAGTTACACTACCATAACAAATAAACATTATCATAATTAGGCTCACATTATTTTTTTACTATTAATTCCTTTTTAGGACATTAATTTGATAAAACAACACTGGAGTTCTAGATGTGTGTTATTGTGTCATAAAGTACAAGAGCCAATCACATCCCAGTATGCAAATTCTGGCCAGGAAAAATGATGCTATTTGTATATTCATAGATAATTTTTTTAAGGGCAAGAGACTTTTAAAAAAGCACCCAGAAAAACCCTCAAGTCCATTTTTAGTGCATATTTTAGCGCAAAACATGTCTCACAAAGAAGCATCCAATGCCGAAAAGTCCGCCGAGAGCACGGCTGAAGAACCGCCAGTCGATAAGAAAAATCGTTAAACACAAAGCGTCTCTCTTCTGCTTATTAACAAGGACAATTCAGTACTCAGGACTGTCTATCCTCAGGCTGTGTTTACTTTATCTTATCAATCAATCTCATCAGCTCGGTTAGTGTGTCCGCCTTCTGCTTTATCCTGATGTCCTGTTAGGTAATGTGTACAGTGTACTTATTTATAGTCAGTATTGTAGAATATATTTTAAAACACATCCACTCTCTAAACTTGGTGAACTGAGGAATGTTCATGCACTTTTGTGTCATCGGGGAAGAAAAGACTCAAGCTTTAATCGCAAAAGAAAAAAACAAACAGTAGTAGTAGTAATTGATAATTCTCCTAAAAATCACTGGGTTTAGTTTTATAAAAGAAAATGATGTTCCTTTAGGAGTGGAGACTTCCGAAGGAGTACAAATCATGTTCACATCACGCTGGAATCGCATGATGTTTTGATTCGTTCCATCAGATATTTGATTCAGTCCTCCATAATGAACATACTCTAATAATGAACTAAAAGTGTTCCTAAAAGATTTCTCTAATTTTATGGAACGTTTTACCCAGTAAGATTCAACATTAGTTTGTTTCTTTTTTTAAGATTCATATGATTTGAATCGATTCACAGAGGAAAACGAGTGACTCTTTGGGTCCCGGTGCTCCCTGCAGTAGGACTCTGATACCTGTTTGTATTTCTCGACGTTGACGCCCTCGAGCTGGCTGAGTCGGACGAGGTTGGTGCCGACGAGGATGCGCAGCTCCTGCCTCTCCTTCTCCCGCTTCTCGCGGTCACGACTGTGGCCCTGGTGTTGCATTCGCACCCACAGCTTATTCATCTCGGCAAAGTTCAGCAGGACAAAGTCGATCGAGTCGTTGATGTCACCGGTCATCTCCTCCCTGCGATAAATAAAAAGTGAAACATATATTACACACGGGAACAAAACACTGTGTGTCATGCTGTTACAGGTAAATAATCAGTGACAGGAGGGTGTGATGAAGCGGAGTAACTGTTACCATTCTGAAGTTGATTATATTCCAACAAATCCTAAAGTTAACATACAGACTGACCGTTGACACTGGAGACTCCTTCCATAAATGCAAAATAAACACCTCCAGAAAATTAATCAACACCTTCTGACCAATCAGAATGCAGAAATCACCAGCGCAGTGGCGTAAAATTTACTAGCTACATATTTTATTTTTACAGTAGTAATGGCCGGTTAATTTTCCTATACATTTAAAAATGTGTTATTTTAATTATTTACTTAATTCTTGAGTGTTCACTTTATTTGTACTATTTGCTTATTTCCCCCCTTTTTTGCAGAGCATTTTCTTATTCTTAATTCAATTTTTTTCAGTCCTAGCATTATATTTAATATGATTCACCATTGTAAAGCAAACCGAGTTGCATTTTATGTCTGAAAACCTTACACTAATGATTATTGCTTTAAAAAATGACTGTTTTAATTAACAAAGTGTTAGCTATGAGGATAAATTCACATTCATAAACGCTGTGATGCTTCAGACTGATGGTTTTGTTTGCGGTTTTTTTAACATTGCATAGATCTTGTTTGGAAAAAACAAACACTTTTATTATTTTTTTTTTATTCTTAATTTTTTTTTTACGAGATCTCTTCTGAGAAGCACAAACACGCGACGCTCAAGTGTGACAAAATAAAGAATTTAGATTATCCTGGGAGCGAAAAATGATACCCGGGCGTGAATGCGTGTGGGCGGCGTGATATTAATTTATTTGCCGTCACACACCTGAGGTCAATAATTGCATTGAGAATTAGGAAGCCGTCTCTATTTGTCAAGCTGATGTGAGAAAGGAGAAGGTTAACCCAGGTGCAGGCAAAGCGTTCGGCTCTTACTCGGCCTGCTCTCCGTCGTCGGGCAGGATGTTGCGTGTGCACTGCAGCAGGTAGTTCCTCAGGAACAGTCCTCTCAGAGGATGCTGAACACCTCGACACATCTCCACCAGATCCTTCAAAATGTCCTTGCGCGACTGAGGGAACGAGCGCACGTACACCACTCCCACCGTTATCAACAAGTACCTGAAAAGAGAAAAAGAAGAGGAGACGTGACGGAGCGGTCGTTAATATGGGATTCGATGCAGGTGGACAAGCAAACAAAACGTCTACAGATACCCAATGTAAACAAGCGAGATATTTATATTAGAGCTGAAATGATAAGAGCTTTAAGAGCACGGAGACTAGATGAGGTTTTAATGAGCCGTCCTCAGTGTGCTCTTTTGCTTCTCGATTTGAAACAACCCATTAATTCCGCCGAACATCTGACTGAGCGTATGTTCCTGATGTCGCCGTCGGTTAGAACCATGCCGACTTATTAAAAAATAAATAAAATAAAAAAAAAAAGTGGAAAAGCACACAGCTTTGCGCTTCACTGCTTTAACGTCTCTCCACTTCCTTTTAATCGAGGACCAAAAAAAAAAACACACAAATAAGCTAGTTAGTAACATCCGTTCCTTCAGCAGCCTTCTCTCTCTCTCTCTCTCTCTCTCTCTCTCCCTCGATGTTAACATGAAAAGAAAAAAAAACCATCTTGTTATGTTTCCGAGAAGTTAAAATGAAAGTTTCGACTTTACCTCTGACACTGGAGACTCCTTAACTCCATAAACGTTATGCAAACATATCCTGATACGGCGCATCAGATGTGAATCAAGTATTCAAGGTGAAAATTTATCTACGTATTCAAACCAATCAGAATCGAGACTGACAGCATTACGGTGCGATTGACATCATTTTAAAAAGCAAGGACATTTTTTTCTTGTGCTTTATTCAACAAAACAAAAGCAGTGCTTCTGGAGGGTTTTCCCGCTTCAGAAAGTGATAGTGACTGCAGACGAGTCACTTCTTTCGGATGCGAGTGACTCAGACCTGAGATTCAACATGCGAAATTCAAACTGAGATTTTTCTCCACTTCTCACGCAGACGAGTTACGACACTTTGACGTGATCAATGCTAATGACTGGCTCGTGATCGGGCCAAGACGCAGATCTTCTGACAACCCGTTTCCACTCTCGACGTTTTATCTGGTTCCTCTGAACTTCACTTTAAACAATGCGCAGCTCTGATGAAATAGAAAAGGGAAAAAAGTCTAAGGCACAGTTTGTAGTGTTCCCACGCCTCGCTTCTCAATCTTTCAGCGACCGAAATTTCTCACTACAGCTTTATGAACATAATGCCAACTCTCTCTCTTTCAACTTACAAAGACATGATAAATACTTTCGCACAAATGGACATTCGGAATATTTTCTGCAACTGCAAGCTTCATTATTTACCAGCACACTTTTAAATCCATATTCATTATATCCTTCTCTCTAATTAAATGTGGCTTGTTTTAATTGTGACATTTCAAAAATAGCAGCACTCAAAACCCATCGTCATAGTTACAGCGATGCTCATCTTATTAATCTGTACAACAAAAGAGAAGATTGTTCGTTTCTTTCAGGGCTGCTTTTACAAGTCAAATGACCCCTATGGGGGTCGCGAACCTCAGTCTGGGAATCGAGGGTCTAATGGAAAAGAAAATATATCTTTGTACAGAAGAACACACACACACACACGCAACAAGACAACTGTACACACAATTTCTAAGAAGATTTTTCCTTTACTTTTAGAATTTTTACCCCAAGTGTCATTATCTTAACTTAGTAACTCATTATTTCAAGATATTATCTCATACATTTTTGCATTAGTATTTAGTTATTTCGACAATCATTATTTTGAACTAATATCTTTGAGTTACTAACTTAGCTATATTACAAAATCAAAACAAGATAGTAACTCATTATTTCGAGATATTAAGTCAAAATAACAAGATATTGAAAAATCAGGACTTTTTTCATTTTTATTCACAAAGTCAAAATAATGAGACAATTTCTTAAAATATCTCGACACTAACTTAAAATAACAAGACACGAAGACAAAATAAGATTTTTTTTTTAAACAACGAGCAACTATTTTAAAATAACGAGATCTTTTTTTGGAAACTACAATAAACTAACACAAAACAATAAGATAATACATTTAAATAAAGAGGTTTTAAGTCAAATGAGGTCATTTCTTGAAACAACAAGATACTGAGTCAACAAGATAATTATTTAAAGAGATGCTAACAAAAAAAAGATCGTTTTTCATTCTTTGAAGAAATCAAAATAAAGAGGTAATTTCTTAAAATAATGAAAGAGTAAAAATGATGAGATACTAAGTCAAAATAACATGACATGTTGAAATAAGATGTTAAGTAATAAACAAGATAATTAAAGCAATAATGTGCTACTACTATATAAATACTAAAAAGTACATCATTTTTTCTAAGCGTCTCATTATTTCAACATCTCATTATTTTGACTTAATGCATTATTGCAACGTATTAATTCAAAAACAACAAGATAATATATTTCAACGAGTTACTGAGTCAAAAGAACAAGATTATTATTATTTCAGTGTATTAAGTCAACTTAAGTTAAATTCTCACTCAACATAAGAATTTTTTTTTATTCTGACACACTAACTCAAAAATAACGAGAATTTTTTTTAAATATCGAGACACTAGCTCAAAACGGAGATAATTTCTTACAGTAATGAGACACTGATTCAAAATAACAAGATCACATATTCAATCATAAGTTACAAGTCAACATAAAAAGACAATATATTAAACAAAATTACAAAACAAAAATCACTTATTTTGACTTTGAACTATATTATTTTGTTATTTTGAAATTTAAGTCAAAATAAGATGTTTCAATAACAAGTTACGAAGTAAGAATAATGAGATTTTTTTCAATTAACAAGGTACTGAGACATAATAAGATAATATATTGAAATAAAGAGATCACATAAAAATAAGAAGATAATTTCTTGAAATAATGAGGTACTAGCTCAAACTAACGACATCATATACTGCAGTAATGACTTACTAAGTCAAAAGAACGAAACAGCACCTGAAATAATGTCACACCTTGAGGTTCAGGACTTCTGTAAAACCATGATATTGTTAGAGTAGATTATTGTAACGCACAGATCACAATGCTCCAGGAGCCCAAATCCAGATCCACAGGAGAGAAACTAATGAAACCTGTCGCTTTTGTAACTGAACCCAAGGATGAGTAGTAAAGCTGAGGTGTGTGTGTGTGTGTGTGTGTGTGTGTGTGAGCGCTACTCACAGTCTGGGGATGATGTTCCCGGCGTACTGCACGAGTTCGTACAGGTCAGCCACTTTACGACCTTTAGCGAACTCGTCAGTCAGGTAAACCTCCAGGTAATGTAGCTCATCTGATATGGCCATGTCTAAATATCACACACACACACACACACACACATACACGTGAAACCTTCTTAACACTGGGCAAGATTTTTAGGGTAGAAATTAGGTGCCAATTGACAGTAAGTATTCACATCATATCACTGAACCATAATTACAACATCAGCATGATACAAAAAACCTGAGCGGAGTTCAGAATAAGGGGCTGGTTATAATAAATAATAATAATATAATACCATTATATGTTTTTATAATACAATATATGCATTACAATATGTAGGTTGTTTCACTGGTTCTGATATGGTGTAAAACCTTTATTCAATATCCTCAGCAAATCACCAAAAAGCAGGAAAAAAATTTTTTTCAACAAAAAAATGAATAAAAAATGTAAACATTTAAACATTAAAAATACCTGCTACAGTTTTAATATTTGAGATACAGTAAAGAACCAACATCAAGTCCGCTGCTTAACCATTGGATGAATCATTAAATCGTTAAATTATTGGATTTTGGAAAATGTGATTATTTATGCGAATTTGAATGTAATTTTTTTTTTATATTAATAAAAGCATGTAAATGAATGTAAATAATAATAATACTAATAGGTCCTCATTTTTTCCTTAAGGGGAGGAGCTAAGTGAGGAGACAGCGCTGACGAGTGTGTGGAACATGAATGATGCTAGACACATGTTAACACGACATACAAAGTTCATAGTAGCTTTTAGGAGACAGCATGGAGGTCCTGAGCTCCCCCAGCATGTTGGAGGCGTGTTTCAGGGCATCCATCAGCTTGTTCTTGTCCTGAGAAAGGAAGAAAAATAAATAAATAAATAAATAATAATAATAATAATAAAATAGTCTCAGAAACAATTACATCATGAACGTAGATGGAAACGAAGATCAGGAAGATTACTTTTCAGGACGTGGTGCGTGAGTACCGAGACGGCTCATCAGTCTGACACTCACCATCACGTTCAGAGTCACGCGATGACTTTATACGACTTACTTTTTTATTTACAGGTGATGAAGTATATCAGCAAAGTATGAAATGAATTGACCTTGGATTTTGTGCTCATGCGAATGACACGTGCCTTTGTGCTCACGAGAACGACGTGCTTTTTATGCACTCACGTGAGCGGCACGTTTTATTTGCGCTAACGTGACTGACGCTTTATTTGCCCTCGCTTGAGTGACCAGCTTTATTTCTGTTCACATGAACAGAAGACTTTATTTGCGCTCACGTGAACGGCACAGTGTTTGCGCTCACGTGAGTCACATGCTTTATCTGTGCTTAGGTGATGGACACGCTTTATTAAGGCTCACTTGAACGACGCTTTATTTGTGTTTGTGACATGCTTATTTTTTGCGCTTACATGAACAATGTTTTGTGCTCACGCGAGTGTCACACTGTTTGTGCTCACGTGAGTGAAATGCTTTATTTGCATTTATATGAATGACATCATTTATTTACACTTACATGATGGGCATGTTTAATTTTAAGTTTATTTTTCTGTTTATCATTTTTTCATTTTCATCATGAAGTGTTTACACCAGGATTCACGAACTCGGGGCGGGATCATAAAGTTTCAAAGCCACACAGAGATCGTTGTGTTTACATCACGGTGCATAAAGAGACAACATGAAAACAACACGACAGCCTGCCGAGTTAGTGTAAAGAATATTCCTTTGCTTTTTAATACATTATTGTACGTTACATGTGTGTGCGTTTCTGAGATAATAAACTTTGTAAAGTGCTTCTTACCAGGCAGCGTTTCATTTGGAATGACTGCACTTTGACAGCCTGGACCGCCTCGTCCAGCAGCTTCTCCTGCTCGTCCTGGGGTGACTGCTGAGTGGTTGGCTGGGAAACAGAGAGAGAGACAGGTAGAGAGAGACAGAGGGAGAGATAGAGAGAGACAGAGAGAGATAGATAGATAGAGAGAAACACAGAGAGAGAAAGAGAGACAGACAGCAAGAGAGAGAGAGAGAGACAGAGAGAGACACAGAGAGAGACAGAGACAGATGGAGAGAGAGAGAGAGAGAGAGAGAAACAGAGAGAGAGACAGAGAGAGTGAGAGAGAGAGAGACAGAGAGAGAGAG
>JAQQZR010000023.1:1947674-1962881 GCA_030068235.1 Notoglanidium macrostoma | reverse complement strand
TGTGTGTGTGTGTGTGTGTGTGTGTGTGTGTGTGTGTGTGTGTGTGTGTGTGTGTGCGTGTGAGAGAGAGAGAGAGAGAGAGATTAAGAGAGAGAGTGTGTGTGTGTTCAAAGATGGAGAAAAATTCATTAAAACATATCTTTTATAAATCACACACCACTGAACACATCAGGGTGTATATGTGTGCGCTTGTATGGGGGGCATGTTTCCATATCTTGGGAGAAACCATTTGTTCGTCCATCCATTCAACCATCAGTTCTTTCAGCCCTACATCCAAAGGTGCAGTTTAAGCAGTTTATCTACTTGTCCGACAATTTAAAAAATTCCATCCAGCCATCCATCCATCCATCCATTCATCATTAATTCATCCATCCATGCAAAACAACTAAAGAGACAAAATGGTTTCCTTTTCGTTACTGAGGTTTAGATTAGGGTTAGATTTAGGTGTAGTATAACATTACACTGTGTGTGTGTGTGTGTGTGTGTGAGCGCATGTGTTTCATGAACATGATTCACACTTTAGACTTTGTAAACACTCTACACCATTCTTTTTTTTTCATCCATGCAGATGACTACTTTAACACCGGTTCTCTATCATTACCCCAGGCTATCTAGTAATTTCGTGACCTTTGACCTGCCACACAGGCCAGCGAAGTGTTGATTCTCTCCTTCAGTAACAGCGATCCACAGAGGCCTTCTACAGCGCTATGACGGTGACATGCCAGCGGAAATGATTATGAACTGTCTGCTATACAAGAGCCATTTTCCTCAGACAAAAAACAGCAATTACGCAACAATCGTGCACAATCAAAAAACGCATTTTCTTAGACACGTGTCGCTGAAAGGCTGGCCATCTGCGTGTATGTTTTTTGTCATCGGAGAGCGGGTGTGAACGTGAAAAATGTTAAATGTGGGTGTGTGTTGCGTCACTAAGTGCACCCTGTCACAGATCTGTAGAGGATCATTAGCAGGCAGTGGAGGCCCTCACTGGCCCTTGCTGTGCCAGTCGTCTTTTGTCTCACGCCAGATGAGCAGTGACGCTCGTGTGGCAAACCCCCCCCCACCCCCCCCCCCCCCGCCTTACAGCTCGGCTTCATCCATGCTGTTAATTTCAGCCTTTTGATAGAAACATCTGGATGTACTTAACTGTTCGCTCCGATGAGAGGAAGTGAGAGAAACTGCCAGCTTTACATCCAAAAATGTAACTGTTACTGTTACTGCAAAAATCCACAAATACTAAAGCGAGAAGTTAAGCTGATTGATCTTTCCTTAAAAAACAGTTTTAAACTTCCTTTTTAAAGGACTGCTTAATCTCTGTGTCATTTTAAATTAAATATTCTAATTTCAATATTAAAGTGCTTAATGTGCTTTTTATGATAATACCTCATAAAAAATGAATATTAATGCAGTTTGGAAAAACACTAATAGCCTTATATCACTACGGTTACCTAACCTAATCGGCTGACTGCTAATAAAATAGCTCACATTTGACACATGTTGAGTGGGATTTCAGCATCAAAGATGCAATTTGTCGTTTTTATTCAGTGAATTATTTAACAGCAGCCAGATACAGCAAACCAGCCTTCCTTTACAAAAAATAAAGTATTACAAAAAGAGAAGATTTTTGACAAACAGATAGCTAAATAACGGCATGGATTGGTGGAAGGGTCGATGAATGGATGGATGATGGATGGATGGATGGATGACTAAATGAATGGATGGTTGGATGGATAGATGAATGAATAGGTGAATGGATGAGTGGATGGACGAATAGATGGTTGGGTGGGTGGTTGGATTGAGGGATGGATGGATAAATAGGTGGAACAATGGATGGATGGAAGCATGGATGAATGGATTAACAGATTGTTGTTGAATTGATGGATAGGTAGATAAATTGCTGGATGTACAGTGACTGTATGGATGGGTGAGCAGATGGAAAGGTGGATGATGGAAAACAGGTTAGAGATATAGAGAGAAACAGTCACGCAATATGAAATGTGGATGGATGGAATACTGAATGGATGGATGAATGGATGGATGGATTAATTAACAAATTAGAATGGATTAGAATGGAGTAGAAGTTTGGGTGGATGGATAGATGGATGGATTTATGGATTGGAGATGGACAATAAATGTATGTAGGATGTATCCCAATGGATATGTCCTTGGATGAATTGATGGTTGGATTGATGGTAGATGGTTGATGAAAAAGAATAGGTCATAAAAAAATAGAGACTTATGCAAATACTTATGCGAAATGAAAGGTAGATGGATGTAATAATAGATAGATGAGCAAACGGAAGGATGACGACTAGATGGATAGTTGGATAGATGGATAAAAGATGAACAAATGAACAGAAAAATGGATGGTTGCCTGGATGGATTATTAAATGTGTGGATGTGTAGGTAAATATACAGTTGGTTGATAAATGTACAGATAGGTACCATTTTGCAGGAATGAGTAATTTAGAGATGAAGTCTTTCGCTTCTTCGGACACGTTCTCAAACGCCTCAGCGTCAAAGTCCCAGTTGGCGTGAAGGATGTTGTTCATCGTCTCTGCGTCGTTTTCACCCAGAAAAGGTGACAAGCCACTTAAACTGAAAAACCACACACACAGAAACACAGGAAGACTGTTATGTAATACACCGTCTGAAAGATTTTTTATAAAAAGCCTCTTTTACAACCATTTGGCAAAACTGAGCAAACAATCTCGTCCAACCTCGTGATAAATGTCCTGCTAGCACGTTGGCAAACTCTTTCAGTTTGTCAGCAAATGAAGGACTAATTTAATGCTTAAGTGCTTTCAAAATGTGCACTCCGCTCTGTTGACTTTTTAAAATGTATTAATATTAACAAGTGTTGTTGAAATGGCATGGCAAGAAGAGCAGATGGAAATAAAAAGAGAGCACAAGAAAAATAAAAAATAAATCCCTCCACAGTTTAGTTGGATAAAGAAATATAGTCAGCATCATCGTTTTGGCATGCTGAAGGATCACTGTGTGCTCTAAGTGTTTGCTAATGGTGTGTCATCGTCTTCGGTAGCAGTCATCTTCTTCACATGGGCGACTGTGAGCACATGTAGTCTTGCATAACATTTCAAAAGGAGGCCAACAGTTATTAAAAATTAGTTTTGGCTGCATGCATGTATAAAATGCACACATAAAAAACCCACACACATCTATGAAATGACTCCAGCGGTCCTTTAAATAGTAGAGCAATAATCACTGAATACTCAAACTGGGGCACCGAGTGGTGTGAAAGTAGGTCATAACATACATTCTAGGTGAAATAAAAATCCTGCTAAAGCCTCACCTGTCATGGTGTTAGCGCTGATTTACACGTTACAGTAAGTCATTCAGGGGGTTAGAGGATGAAAAATAGCAGCAATACCTGATCATGATTCCTGAACAAACACTTTTTTAGTCTTAATGATAAGGAATATAACTCACTTTAGTCATTTAATTCCTTGAAGTTTTGATTCATTTGATTCAGTCAGAGAAATGACTGAAAGACATTGTAGTGTGGAGCAAACCAACCAAAACATCAAACTTTCAGAGTGGGCAACTTTACTCTGGAAAAGTTATACACATTCAGACTCAGATTACGCGCTTGCTTAAATTGATTTTCTGGGCTCCGCATTCAGATTAACCAAAATGGCTTCCACTCTCATTATTCAATTACTAATAAAAAAGCACTTGATCCAGCACATTCCATTTTAATTTCGATTTTGTAGCAACACTTTATTCTGTACACAACTTGCCATGAGAAGCCATGAGATACTAAATGAAGGTCATGAAATCATTATATGTGTGTGGGATGATTTTTTCATGCTTTCAACTCACTATTTTGTGCTGTGGATTAATTAAATAACGGCAATATATTTGTTAATTCATTGCGAATGATAAAATGAACCAGCACTCATCCACTACAATTACAGCTCACTTGAAGGAAGTGTTGGTTTGTTTAAGAAAAATGATCTTAAGGTCAGAACCTCATACAACTGAGATATGCCACTTTACAGCAACCTTTGCATCATGTGCTGAAGTCACTTAAAAGAGTTGTTAAAAAAATGAATGAATAAAGTTTGCCAATTATTCCTCATTATTTAATATTTCCCTGCTCTACTCACCATTACCTGCTCCATACACCATTTCTGGGCCTTGATAATTCAGGACCAGGAGTTGTAAACACTGTTTTTTTGTGTATTCATGTGAGTACCTAGGCCATGACCCATCTGAGAAAGGCTTTGTTGTTGGATTGTGATTGGGGTTGAGTAGATATTGTGCTTTCAGGACCTCTTATCCATCTCCCAGAGACCAGAGCCTTTCATTAGAGGATTAGTAGATGCACTCATGCCTCAGGCTCTGATGTCTGGCTTTCATTCCTGTGCCATTTGCATTTCCTTTTTGATCTCCCTGACATTAAAAGTCAGAAAGAGCACCAGAAATATAAAATTCAGTTCAGTCAGATACTCAGTGCCAAATGAGCTTTTTCTGTCATTGTAAAATTCAGTTTCCCTGATGCAATGGCATTCTCAAATAGGTTTAATGTATTCACTTTTTTCCAGTGTGCATTAGATGAAAAAGCGCTTGGTGAAAAAGGTCTGTTGGAAATATCTAATCTATATTTTAAAAGTAAAGGTCAGTCAGCTTTAGCTTTAGGACACCCTGTATTTGAACCTACAGCATGTAAGTGATGACACCGACGCTCCACATGTCTGTAGGGAATGACACAAAGTCGTAATTCACCACTTCAGGTGCCAAAAACTCAGGAGTCCCAAAGTTGACCTTCAGCTTCTCTCTGGGTCGATATCTGCAAATCACAAGAAACAATAAACATCAAATGTCAGCAGTCAAATAGTTTCATCTTCATTGTAGATGATATATATTTCATTTTCCCCACAGAATGTCTATTTGCACCCAGGTAAAATAGCACTGAGCAAACAGGACAGATATTTACAACACTTAAAGCTGATGTCATTTACATATGTAAACCCAAAGACACCATAGACAGCATCTATTTCTTAAATCATACTAACGCAGACATTACCATACAGTATATGGACGACATGCCTATTTATTGGGTTCCATATATGGAAATGACACCTTCTATATATGGGCATGACATGTATACTTATTGGGTTCCATACATGGACATGCTACACTTATTTCTTGGGTTCCATTTATTGATATAACACCTATAACTGGGTTCCATTTACGGACATGACACACCTTCTTATTGGGTTCCTTATATGGACATGACACATTTGCATATTGTGTTCCACATACGGACATGACACGCCTACTTACAGGGATCAATACTTCGGCATGACACTCCTACTTATTTTGTTCCATATATGGACGTGACCCTCCGACGTATTGTGTTCCATATATGGACATGACAGTTCTACTCATTTTTAGAAGTTGTGCTAATGGTGCCTTCAAATGGGGACGTGTTTACTGTGTTGACGAGAAGAGTCGTCATGAATGCGCCCCTCTTGTAGTATTCATGACTTTAGAAGTGGAAAAGTGGAAAAGCTCAGTGTTCATGACTTGTGATGTGTATGCAGACATTTTCAGAAATTGTGGAGGCCATGGAAGTACATTTTTTTTGGTGGATGGTAATTTTAATTGTATAGAGTTTTCCTGTGTAATTTTATAATATGTCTGAGGAGAATGTTGATATTCCCAATGGCCTCATCTTTTCATTATGCCTTTGCATTTTCTACCTTATGTTACCCGAGCATTAGCATGCTGAATTGTTACCGTTAGCCTCGATGGCTTCTAAACGCGACAGGGCGTCCATGTTGCCGTTGCCTAGCAGTGGCATTCTCTTGACAGCATACCACTTGAACGCCAAACATTTCCTGTACATGACATCCCATGTCGTAATCACGAGCTCAAGAGTTCCATTTGAAGGCAGCACAACATTATGTAAATGCTGCATTAATGTTACATAGTCAATGAATTTAAGTATTCATGTATTAATATTTAATCTAAAAAATGTATTTAAATACTCAGGAGTGATTTATTTTCTGGAAGATTCAATATATTAGTGAGTATGTGAAGCTAAAAATGACATTCAGAGTATTTATAAGAAACGATTGTATAACACAAAGCAATCCTACCCAATGACTCAGAACTGCAGAAAAATACAACATGCATCTCAAAATGTAATTGTTGCCTGTGAATCTTTCGCATGATATCGCCGTGTCAATCTTTGTTGTGAATAAGCGTGTAGGTGGAGGCGTGATGGCGGTGATGGTTTGCTAAATGAAACATGGGGGCAGGATGATAAAGGCACTGTAGCCTGGTGAATCAGAGGCAGTGCATGAGAGAGAACTGCTGAGAAGTATAATTACAGGCAACTGGGGATCTTTCTCTCTCTTCACACCATCACAAACAACTTTACAGATGTAATCAAAGGCATCTGTTTAAAACATGTAGCTGTCTAACATCTGATATAAAAAAGACACACACAATTCACTTACTTTCTAGCAAGTCCAAAATCAATGATCTTGATTTGGTTGCTGTTGCTGCTGACACACAGTATGTTTTCAGGCTGTAAGGGAAAAAATGATAAAAATAACAACAAAATATTATGGTACTAAATAGATAACAAAGCAACTTTACTGTCAGTATCAGATGCTGTTCATTTTGACACAAAAACACTTAACACTAAAATCAAAAACTCATTCTTAATAACATCTATTTCATGTCCATGTAATATGTATCACTATAAATTAGACCATCTTTAAGTACACGTTGACATTTTTAGTTTAGTTATTTTTAAATATGTTTGTGTATGTTAACATCAAATGACCAGAATCATAATTATTGGCACCCTGCACAATAAAGAAAACAAAATGAAGTCATTGTACAGTTTTATTATTTAAAAATGAATTATTATTTGGTGAAGCCTTCCCTGGAGAGAACAACTGAGACCTTCCTGTAATTTCTAACAAGGTTGGAGACGTTTTGTAGAGGATCTCAGACTCTTCTCCATGCACAACATAGTCCCTAGTCTTAACCTCTTGGCAGAGGCAACCAAGTTGAAATGGTAATGGTAATGATCAGAGTTCATGATGATATAAATCTTCACAAGAGAATATAATGATCAATAGTCTACTACCAGATTTTGTAGTGGACATGGATTTGGGATCTTATCCTTAAACACACTGCCTATTTTTGGATAGTGAAAGGATTTAGATTTCATCTGACTACAACACACAGTAGCTATTAAAGATGTGACTTCTTGTAGCTCAATTTGATATAAAAGAAAGTGAAATAGTTCCTCCAAACCTCCGCATGGAAAATTTCAATTATTGTGGGTAGCTTATTTATTTATTTTCATCTTTTTATGTATGTGTGTGATTTCTTTATGGTTTATGTATACACTGCTGAGCTGAGATAACACATCAGTGTACATGTGATGGAGTGCAGATGATTTCACCTTCAGGTCCAGATGCAGGATGTACTGCTGATGGAGGTACTGCACTCCCTCGCAGATCTGCCTCATGAACACGATGGCGTCCAGCTCTGTCAGCTGGTAATGTTCGTTTACGATGCGGTCGAACAACTCGCCACCCTCCACGCTGATCAGGAAAAGAGAGCCGAGCAGAAAAACCCAAAATAATCACAAACAAATTCTCCATTTGTGTTCCTGCTCATATTATTCACGTTTCATTTGACAACTCCAGTTATATAGAACAATTATCTATCTATCTATCTATCTATCTACAACCCCGATTACAAAAAAGTTCAGGCACTGTGTGAAACGTAAATAAAAACAGAATGCAATGATTTAAAAATCCTTTTGACTTTATAAACAATAAAGTTTATCTCTTTGAACAGTAAATATCTTGTCTTTAGATTGTATTCAATTGAATATTGAATTGAATTGGGGTTCCATCCATCCATCCATCCATCCATCCATCTATAAAATTAAACACTTCAGGATGTGATGTTCCAGGAAAATAATCAACTTAGAGATCATTACAGTGCCTCTGCATCAACACCCTGTCCTTGATTATTTTCCTATAGCAGCATGACACACAGAGTTTTATTAACTTATGGGAAATGTAAAAGAAAGGGTTACTCTTTGCGTCATTATTCTAACAGATCTGACTGTCTGATCTCTGCCAAGTCGTGTGAGTTGATGTCTGAGGTCAAATTGTTTGGATTGTTTTTCAGAACAAAAAAATGTGCTTGTTTGATTGAGTATAATTAAACACACAGAACCATAACCAGATCTGTCAGAGCTGTCTTGTCTGGTTAATGCTTACAGAAGTGAAAACGACACTGTGTGTGTGTGTGTGTGTGTGTATGTATGGGTGTGTGTGTGTGTGTGTGTGTGTGTGTGTGTGTGTGTGTGTGTGTGTGTGTGTGTTTGTATGTGTGGGTGTGTGTGTGTGTGTGTGTGTGTGTGTGTATGTGTGGGTGCTTGAGGTTCTTCTCAGAAAGAACAGGGGTGCTGAAAAACATGCTGAGTGAAAGGAAATTTGTCTTGCAAATGAATCCCTAATGGATGGAGTCAGATCCAGCCTCAAAGCCTTAATGAGCTGAGGCACATAAAGGAAAGAAAAGAAAAGAAAAGAAAAGAGAAAACCCAAATGTGCCCATGTGAACAACAGGTGCAGAATGACAGGCACGCTTATTTCTCCCCACCATGAAAAACACAACATAATAACTGTCTTTTATGAAGGTGTTTACTTACTATTCCATTATAAGGGTGAGATTGGTCCGGGACTCGAATGCATCATACAGCTGAATGAGGTTTACATGATTTAGCTGGTTCATCATCCCGATTTCATTCTTCACCTCCTCCTGTTAGGGATGGAAGGAGGAAGAAAATGAGAAAAACAAGTGCAAGTAAAAATCATGGCATCCTCCGTGCTCTGGATTTGACCTCTATTTCATACATAAATGTTGATCCTGATGAACACTGGGCTTTGAATGAAATGAACGAGTGTATATGGCTGTTCAAATTCAAATCCACAGACACACAGACAAAAAGAGATGATTTTAGATCTCATGGTGAGAGAGGACGGTCCCAGAAAAGCACTTAGAGATGTTTTGCACAGACAGAGGTGGATGTCTGAGCGTAATTGGCAGACTCTGTATTTCTGGAATTCAAGGCTGCTATTTTCTCCTGCAGAAATCCTTTCAATTATTTGAGTGTGTGTGTGTGTGTGTGTGTGTGTGTATGTGTGTGTGTGTGTGTGTGTGTTTGTGTGTGTGTGTGTGTGTGTGTTTTCAGTAGAAAAGATGGGTCTGTAATTGTGTGTTGTCACTGTGAGAATCTGCAGTGCTGGGTCATCTATTTTACTCTTCTGGTCTCTTTGTCTCTCTTACATCAAGACAAATAGAGCCGATTCATAGCCAATTTCTGTGTGTGTGTGTGTGTGTGTGTGTGTGTGAGTGACTTTTCCACAAATACTCAAGAAGAAATGTTATGTGCATGGCCATAAACTAGCATCCCAGCTTTGTGTTCCTTACAGCATGGCACTATTGAGTTCTGGATTCTGATTGGTCGGAAGGTGTTGATTAATTTTCTATAACAGCAGGTCTGACAGTAGTGAAGCTGCAAATGCGCTTGTTCTAATGCGTTATTAAAACATAAAAAGCATGTGTGCTTGTTGATATGATGAAGTTTTCTGTAATGTGACGTTTATTTAAATCCTTGTTTATGGAAGGAGTCTCCAGTACAAGCACTTGCATTGTGTCAGTCGAGGCAAAGTTACAACTTTACAGAAAGTTTACATTTTGTGGTTTCCTGGTACACACATGACAAGCTGTGTTCAAGAGAGAGAGAAAGAGAGGCTGAGTGTTTGTAGCTGCTGAACCATAAGTACAGAAGCCCAAAGAGGCCAGGAATTTACACTTATATATCTGACCCATTTTCTTGTGATAGCGAGTTATTTTTGTCATGTCTTTTGCAACATAATGTAACATCGTTTTCCCATGATTATGACATAATTTACCAGTAATCCTGCAGATCTGCATCTCTCTGTCATCATCCGTTTCCACGGAGACGCCCTGGGCCTTGTTGCTGGTCAGTAATGTAGTTCACGACAGAATCAGGAGTCTGTGATAAAGCTGTAGTCTTGCTAACTGCCTTTTTATATGACACACATTAATGTGAACATTGTCTTTAACGGCAAGACATATAGATATTTCAGCCTGTGTCAGGCCTCGATTTAACAGAAAAGTACCATGCTGATCAGTATATTCCTGCTTTTCTGATATTGCTGCGCAGAATGATGACTCGGTAATGCTTTTAGGAAAACAGAATTTTGATATCTTGAGATCTTGAGAAAATTATGTCATTATCACGGGTAAACTGGGTTTTGTTGTCATGATAATGACAAAATAAGTCAAGATCATGAGAAAGCAACCCAAATAACTCATTATCATGAGAAAACAACATTAGTTATGTTGTGATAATGACATAAATAACCTGAGATCACATGAAAACAGGCTGAATAAAGAACGTAAATCCATGGCCTTTTAGGGCTTCCGTACATAAGTAAGAACAGGAACTGACTTGTTTCCACAACATTAAATTTAAATGTCTTAAATAAATTAAAACCTATAATCGCCGATACAATGCTGTGGTATAAGAGGAATAAAATAGTAGGCACATGATGTTACATCCTGCTGTTGATTATTTTCCAATAGCAGCACAGTTTTGCTTAAAACATATATTAAAGAGGTGAAAATGTGAACAAGATTCATTTTTACATTGCACTGATACACTGCTAAACATTCAAAGTGACCTGCTTATAAATAATATTTTACTATTTTTCACAAATTGAATAACTGAACCCTTGTATTTTATGGCATTTAATGTTGTCCTCTTGGCAAAATCTACTCCAGAAGTCGTACACAGATACAACGCTGTACTGACAACTAGGAGAATTGGATGTACACTGTTCATTGGTTATATTATGAATTTTTCATTCTGTCTCGTTATAGAGAACCCTACAGATTTACGTTTTACCGCATGTGTTTATGTTTGAACAGTGCTACGGGCTAGTACGAGTTCTTAAGGTTCGTCATGAATTATAAATCTGGTCACTGGGACACAGCAAGGAGCAGATTGGAGCAGAGACAGAGAGAGAGAGAGACAGAATAAAGGTTGTAGTAAGACAGCCAGTGGACTTTCACATAAAAGCCATCTTTGAAAGCAAGAGTGCGAAGATATGTAGGTGGAGGAGGGAGTTGTTTTGGCTTGTAGGTTTTTTTTCCACTCACCCTTTCTTTCATCCCCTTCACTTTTATAATCTTGGCAGCCAGAATGAGACCTGAAGAGAGCTCAGCACACTTATGAACCTGGCCAAAACGCCCCCTGCAGAAACAGCGAGCAGAAAACACACAGCACTTATAAGAAAACAGGACATCATCTACACAATCAGTGCAACATAACTAGAGGCTAGCTGCAGGCTGTGCTTTCGCTGGTAGCGCTTTATGGCAAAGCCGTCTAGATCATACGTCGTTAGGTGGTGGATTGTGGACCCGGCAAAGTGTTTCAGCGGATTCGTATTTATTTGCACATATCATATACACTTCAAACATGAAGGAGGCTTTAGAAGAAAAACTATTTCAGATATTTGACCTTGCAGTGACCTTGACCCTATTTGGATCAGTTCCAAAATCTAATCATCTGATGATAATTCCATATAAATCCTACAAACATTCAACCACTCGAGGTCGAGTTAATGAGAATCTCGGACAGACGTACTGACAACCCAATAACCTAGAGGCATAAAACATGAACCACCATCTTTTGCAGCCAAACATGCATTTAAATAAATAACTTATTTCAAAACAAAAACATTTATTTTGTTATTTTATAGGAACTTTTCTATAATAGCAGCTCTGATAGTAGCAAAGCTGCAAATTGCAGGTTTATATAAATTCACTTGTTCTGAATCATTATTGTTGCTATAGCAACAACTAACATGCCGGATGCTCCACATAAACCTCTAGATTAGGCCCCGCCTACCAAGGTGGAATTTAAATGAAAGTACGCTCTGTCACTGCAATTTTGTCTAACGTTTTATTTAAACACTACAAAACTTACCAACAGTATTTAGCCTCATGTCCTAACCTCATAGCTGGACAAAGCTAAAGAAGTGTACATTAGATATTTTTCACTAGGAATTTTTTTTTTTTGCCAAAAGCAAATCCGTATTCCTCTCAGCGGAAAGTAGAGTGTGAGTCAACAACAGCTCAAAATAAACTCCGTCCATGACAATTCAGAACCAAGCCCAGCTCTTATTTGTGCCCTACTGAGGGGGATTAGTCTCTGTACTCTGTGTATGCCAGTTATTCAGCTCCACGCTCCTATCTACTCCTCCGTGTGCTATCAGAAGCCCCTGACCCCTTCTCCACCCCCTGCCCCTCCCCCGACAACTACATATTTATTTCTGTAGGCCTTTATCTGCGTTGCTATTGTCAGAGGACGTAAATGGATGAACGCCAAGTTGACAGTGTATTGATAGCACAAAACTATAATTACGCAGTGGTGAGGCTTTATCATACACTCGGAGGGTCTGAAAGGGACACGGACTACTAATGAACAGCAGCTTTAGAGAAATAAACAGATTATATAGGATGTGCAAAGGGTTACTCTAGCTCTTAATGTAGCACATTTCCTCAACATTCATGTTAAACTATCGGACTGAGACACAGGACAGCTTGTAAGTGTGGAGCTGGAGCTGTGATATTGTTTAAGTTGTCTGGATGCTGTAATGCACTGAATGTGAAATAAAACTCTAAGTATAAGTTTAAAGTGCGGAACAGTCAAGCAGTGATACTGATACGGATACTGGTGTTGGGTAGAAGTCAGATACCGTGCCTCAATGTGGTCTGTGAAAATATCAAGAGGAAGAAGTAAAGCATCGTCTAACAATACCTGTAACCTGATAAAAAACATCTGGACGGTGTTTAAAAAATGTTTAACAGAGAGCATGAGGACGGCTGACCCGAGCACACGGAGCAGTATCGGATGTTAGAAGCCGTTAATCGTATACACACAAAGGTTTTCACATGCGAGTGTGCAGAGAAGCCGTCACACATAAGAGCACATCATATCCGCGGGCACTGAGACACACTGCAGTATCTACACTGTTTAAACGTCATATCATCTTAAATACAAAACTCAGCATGAGGAGCTGATTGCCAGCAGCACACAGCAGTAACCAACATAAACAGAGCTAATAAAATGCTCCATGATGTCCCTCTTTGGTTCTTTTGTACACTGAGTATTTATTTATTCATTCTGGTATCAGTATCAGTACTGACATATTTCAAAGATAAAAAGGTACTGAGTCTAGAGAAAAAAATTTACGTTTCTTAACCTCTGAAGTAGTTTTGACTGATAATTCATCCATCTTTGGCCTTGCCAAAATATATAAATAGTCCATTCATTTGTTCAGTTGTTAGGTTCATCTTCAGTAAGCACTTTATCCTGTCAGGGTCATGGTGGACCTGGACGTTATCCCACTATGGATGAGACTCAAGTCCACCGTGGGGTACCACACACACACACACACACACGCACGCACGCACGCGCACGCACGCACACGCACGCACACACACGCACACACACGCACACACACACACACACAACTGAATTGAATTGAACCACTGGAAATTAAACTCAGGAAGTTGCCTACATACACTGGTCCCTTCCCATGATGCCTTGCCTATAGTGCATTTTCGGTTCTGCAGGTTTCAGGGACTTTTTGACCACAGTGTTTTCCTCGGTGGCTGAAATGCTCCTGAACGCTGTTCAAATTCAGTAATTTATTCAAAAAGCCAAGAACTTTAACAGTTTGCTCCTGAATAAGGCTGTAACAGTGTGGCTCACTTCACTGCTCTTTTTCCAAGCTTCCGTTGAATGAGTTTCAGCTTTCTGCAGTTACATCACCGATGAGTCAGTTCATGTGGCATCCGGACAAACCCACATTACACAGATTAGCTTCCTTGCTTTGTATCACTTTCCCTCACTCCATTACCCGGGAACAACTAAATCCTCCACTCATCTGTTTGGAAAAGACTGACACAGAACAGAGCAGGCTGTTTAATATAACCTACTGTAACCTGCTCCTACAGGGCGGCAGGTTAACATTTTTCTGTGTTAAAATATTAAAATATTGGAGGATGAGTATAAAAACTCCATAGGCCTACTTGTTTAATCATGAAAATTTTTATCAATCTCATAAATGGTAGTGACAGTTTGTAATTTATTCAGTTTATAGAAAAAACACCAAGGCTGTGAATTTCTGACTTGTAATTTCCTTTAACATTAGGATAGTAAAACTTCCATTTTCACAACATAAACAAATAAATAAATAAATACCACCCCAAATTGATTATTTTCCAATAACAGCATGTTCCAAAGTGTCCCACAACAATTAGCCGATGATTAAAATTTTTTTATTTATTAAAGGTGCTGCATGTAAGAATTTTAGTCGAGAACATTCAAAAATTAACAAAATTTATCAACAGAATGTAAAGAAATAACAGTTTTGACGTCTATGTATGGTGTTGCAGAGATATCTACTAAGGTTAGCATGCTAACCAGCTAGCCCTGGCCTGTCCTGTCTTTACCTCTGACTGTTACAAAGCGCTGACACTTCCATAAATGTAAAATAAGCATTTAACATTACAGAAAATTTCACCATATCAATAATTTTTTTTTATTTGTGGAGCGTCCGCTCTACAAGTCCCTGTGATGGTGCCGTTACTATAGAAACGATATTAGAAAATTAATCAATATCTTCGGACCAATCAGAATCCAGACTTTACCAGCATTGTGCGATTTTCTTTTTTTGCGCTGCGATAGAGCACTGTATGATGTATGTAGCTGATGTTAACACTTTTCCTTACATTTTATCGCAGCTACAAAAACTCTTCCATACCACCATAATGATTTTTGGAAAATTTATATGAATAAATAAATATAAAACAAACAGTTTAAGCAATATTGTAAGTGTATGCATTTGATGGTTTTATTTGAAGATAAGAATTTCTACCTAAAATCCCTTTTTATAGAGAAATGCTCTTATGCATAGTTTTACATAATGGACCTTTAAGGGTTCCCATGTAGAGTGAGACATGCACATACACTACCGGTCAAAAGTTTGGGGTCACCTTCTAATTCAATTATTTCTTTATTTTTATTACTTTAAAAGAGAC
>JAQQZR010000023.1:1918047-1947574 GCA_030068235.1 Notoglanidium macrostoma | reverse complement strand
TATATATATATATATATATATATAGATAGATAGATAGATAGATAGATAGATAGATAGATAGATAGATAGATAGATAGCTGTTATGCATGCCTAAAAGACAAGAAGGTTTGCAAGTGGGAACTCAAATCTGCAGGGAAATGCAGGCATTTCAGTAATTGGTTATATGGAGAATGTTCCTTCAATCATAAGTTGAGCAGCAAAAAATATACAGAAAGGGATTTTTTTTTGTTCATTGCAAAGCAGAGACTGGACTGAGAGAGCTACAAATTATGTGCTGTCACAATTCCCAGTCACATTCCTACATAATTTTTCCCTGAGTGCTTATAGCGCTCCGGGCCTGCCTTGTCACACACTCCACTTAACAATGTGGTTACGCTGTGTGACCACAGATCAGGCAATTAGAGCAAAGCCTTTTGCCTTTCTTTTGCCAAGATCAAACCAAGAGTAAGTAGAATATGCACAGAGAAATAGTAATTAGATCTGCGTGTGGAGAGGAACTGTGAAATCTTTTTAAAACTGACGCACATCTTACTAGCATCCCTAGCTGTTAAAACCGCAAGTGAAAGAAACTTTCTTGTTTTCTTTGGTAATGTGCCAATTAAAGAAAGAATTAGCATCTCGGAAAGAGTGGAGAACATTGCAAACAACAAAATCAAGTATGCTACATCAGATAACACATTATGTATGGAATTAAACACCCAGTGCCATGCTGTTATAGAAAAATAATCAATGACAGGGTGGTGTGATGAAGTTTCTTTTATCACCATGAAGGAGATTATTTTCCAATAACAACACATCCTGAAATGTGTTATATTACATATCCGAGTAATTTACCTACGATTACATTTTTTAATTATTAAATAATAACACATCATTCGTCTGTGAAACAAGTAAACTCCATTTCTCAGTTATGTTATTCCAGCTGTAAACACCTTTTCCTTCATTTTCACTAAAAGTAAATGAGGCAGCTATTTATTGAGAAAATGCTACAAGTACACTGAACGTGACAGCTTTATCTCTGACTGTTACAAAGCACCGACACTGGAGACTCCGTCCATAACTCATTACAGAAGACTAAACCACATCAGTGGTCATACACATCTTTTATAAAAAATCTGTTATGTGGAGCATGCTAGATACAAGTTCCTGTGAATGAGCTGTTACTATCGATGATTACTTATAGATGATTATATGATTACATTAATATAATCCTGTGATTCGAAGCTGCACTACATTAAGAACTGCTGTTAAAGAAAATGAATCAACACCTTCCAACCAATCAGAATCAAGAATCCAACAGCACCGTGGTTTGTCATATTTTGAGCATAATGTTTTTATAGCACATCACCAAGGTTTTAGTTTTAACATTGGCTTTGCTAACAGGATAAAGTGGTACATAAACCAGATCACACAGTGCCTTACAACAAAATAAATTTTAAAAATCCTGGAAAGAAAATAGCACAACTGCATGGCTTCATGGTTTGTGTTTGGAGACTTGGGTATCAGTTAAACTCACAGGTCAAGTGTCCTTAAACAACACATCTAGTACAATGGCACATGAAACCTGAAGCTTCTCAGTGGACACAGCAGTGACCTGGGAAACATGTTCCAATGGAACCTGGACTCTGTTTACCAAATTTCAGGAATGGAATCAAGGCTGTAAGTTAAACATACTAGCTTTAAACAACAAGATATAAAAAAGCACAGATTTTTCTACAAGTATATTTATTTCTATAAAATGTACTGACATTCAGACAACAATCAGCTCAGATAACAAACCCAGACCTCCACAGCAGTGACTCAGTGCTGCACAAACATGCATACAACCCAGACAAAAGCCCTCAAGATGCCCAGAAGCTCACTAACCTCATCCTCCGTAGTGTCCAGAAGGCCTTGCTTCCTCCAAGGCACGACGCCACTGAGAATGAACTCCACTATCTTTGAGCTGCGAAAAGCTTCACCCACGTACCCAAGCACTTTATCCAGGGTGGACACTGAACTTTCTATCCCCTCGATTTTCTTTCTCTGCAGCTGGCCTTCTTGATTCAGGCTCATTAACAGTGCCACTGTTTCTCCACAAAGGGATTTGACCTCAGCGATCACGGCTGAGTCACTTACGCCTTGTTCTGCATCTCTATGAAAAGGTTTAATAAAGGATTGTCCTAGGGCTTTGTCTTGTTTGGATTGTGCAAAGTTTTTCTCCAATGCACCCATTCCTTGACACACTAATTCTAATTTCTGAAGCAATAAAGTCTGTGTATTTGTGATCTGTTCAACCCTTCCGTCCAGGAGGTTTATCTTCTCTTCAATGTGGCCCAGACTGCCCAGAAGAGTCGAACTGGCCTTCTTTGGTGTCCCAGATGCAGCTCCAGAGTTGTCCAGCTTGGCACCTTCGTACATCTTGGCAATGCAGGTGGCCAGAGTCACCGGTTTACTCATGATTGGAGTGAAACACAGTCAGGATAGCAGCTCAGGGGCAAGAAAAAAGTCAAGAGAAGAAAGCACCACTAATCCTTGGGTCACAGTGACCAAATGTTATCAGAACTGCTATTTTGGTCCCTCCTATCTTACTCCTCTTAAGGCTTCTCTTAGGTGTTGTTGTGCCTCCCCCTAAAACAAGCATCGGTGTCAGTATGCACCAGAGACATGACACCACTTAAATAAACACCTCCATTCTGGTATCTTATCACGATACTTCTATTCCTCCTCCCCCTTTTCTGTTCCACTCTATTGAGCTCGCTCAGTTTGAGCGCTTTTATATAGGTCCCAGAGCTGCCAAAGTTCCAGCAGTCGCTTGACGTCACCAAAACTTTTAAATTTAACACCACAGATGCTGCTGACAAGTATTCATGCAAGGAATGACCTTTTACAAACAGCCTAGAAAATGTAAAGTTGGACTGAATAAGTTGCACGTTGTACAGGTATGTCTGGTTCTGGATAGTGATGTCCATATTGCTTACAGATGCACTGGTCCAAATCTGCCTAAAACTTTGTGGTCTGTGTGGAATGTGCCTTGACTTTGGGTTGACACTTCCTGTAAAAATAAACCCTCTGGACACTGGCATGAAGATTAATCGTGAACTGGAATGTCAGATGTGTTCTCTCTTCGAACAAAGAATTCAATCATGCTGCCTCCTGCCAGGAAAATATTGCTTGAGAAAGGAAAAGAAAATAACCGATACCTGATCCATTCAAAATATAGTGCATGTAGAAAATAATTGGACAGTAGTACAGTTTCTTGTTGTTTTGTTTGTGCACAGGATGGAAAATGTAACAGTCCAGTACAGTGCAGAATGTTCCTGAGTGGTTTAAGGTTTCACATTTGTAGTCGGGAATCATGGGATTGAAGTATGCATCCTGATGATGCCACAATTATCCCCCGGAAAGAGTCCAAGAGAGCATATTTAGCCCTCTGGGTGAGAAGGACAGGGCTTTCCTTTCTGCCCTGACATACATTGACGTTAGGGCAGTTGAGCAAATGTTTAAAATTTGCAGTTGCTTCTTGTGTACATGTTTAGCCTTCACCGTTTGTTGTTGCTAGCAGTCGTGCAATATAGGCAAGGTTTCCAAGTCTCCATGACAAAACCAGGCCAATAACAAAACTTAAAATCTGATCCTGAACACAAATAAAGTCCAAAATCAGAGCTACTGTCACCAAATTTATTGTAATATTTCCAGTAAGTATTTCCGAACAAACACCTAGATGAAAGAGAAGCTGAATTAGCTATACCTTACCTACGACTGACGCTAACTATCTTATTACATATTTCCATAAAAAAATAATATCTCTGAGGACAACAAATCCAATGCAATCACACCAAACAAGCACATTCATAGTGTATAGGACATCTGTCACTTTTACTCTGTAAGCATTTACTATTGGTACAATACCTTATTTCTACAGATAAACCATTTCACCAATTAGTTCACTTCAGTTTATTCAGAAACACAGACTACATATCGTAGCTGTCAGGCAGAATTCACATATGTCCAAAACCATTACTTTTCAGGGAATGGAAAAAACCCACCGTGTTTTTTAAATAATTGAACACTGCGTCTTCAAAGTTGGTGTTGTGTCTTTATATATGGCCAGATGTGAGCATGTATAATTATATTAATAATATTTTTACCAAACTCAAACTCAAATGGATTTAAGAGGGTTTAAGGTTTTGTTGACAGTTTGTGGATCCAGTGGAGTTACAAGATTTAGTCACAGGCTCTTTTTAATATTTTTCTTTGGTTAATTGATTGATTGATTGATTGATTGATTGTAGCCATTTGAGCTTTTTATTCCAAGATTTTTCCATTTAGTTCAAGTGAACATTATTTAAACTTCATATAGGAACGATTTTTATTAATCAATGAGTCTTACAGCTACAATAACCAAATAATAACTAAAACGACTTTAATAATCCTTGATTGTGATCTTCAATATTGTCGTTCATCCTAAAACAATTTTGTTCTCAAGTTGGACCCGGACACCAAACCAGGATATATTTTTGTAAATAGCATGTCTGTAAATAGTCTCAAATTCAGACGCTGACTGTGTTTACATGTAAAAAGTAATCTGATTATTAAAAAATATCCATATATTTCAATAACTTCTATGAGTTATAACACTGTGATGCATCCAAATGGATTTCACAACATGGAAAGTACATAAACAACAGCAATAATTTAGGATCCAGACTCCAGACTGTATGGAATCATAACACTGTCACACCCACTGCATTTAAAGCATTGCATTCATACAACCGTGCAGGGAGTTAATGAGCTTTTTGTACACACTCTTGTCTCACATGCAAGCGGGTGGGCTTTATTTATAAATCCCTCCCCAGAGAGAGTATGGTTTTCCACTCTGTACTGGTGCCAGATCCCGAGTGTACTCTAAAGATGCGTGTTATGCAACGGACAAGCAGTGGAAAGGTACCGGAAGGGTGCTTTGCTTTCTGTCGCTGGAATGTGACTCCATTATGGCCTTTCCACGGAGAGCACTTATAGTTGCTGGAATTCAGCATTACCAGCTGGTGTTAACTCAATTTCCGAGTTCGCACTTTGTATGCACGGGTGTGTTAGAGCGCCAGAGTGTTTGGGAGCATGGAGGATATGGGGCTGGCAGCGAGTCGGCTCATAAATGGATATTTCCTCACCTCAGCTGAGACTGTCCACACATTTGCATGTGATGAAGGAGACTATGAATAGTAGACAGAAGTGCCAACGTCCCTTCATTTTACCCAGAGAAATGAGATTAGCCATAAAAATGGTCTAAGTAACCAAAAAATGGAGAAAAATATCTTTCCTATCACTTCTTCAGTTGAATTCCCCTGCAAATTTAGAACAGGTTTTAAAAAGAGAATAATATTCCTGCTGTAGAAAACATTTTATGTGGTAATAATTGGTTCCGCAATGTTTTTAAAACGTTGCTGACGCAACATTCTAAGTTGGACATTATGGAAATCTGATGTGCTGCAATGTCGTAGGAACGTTTATAAAAATATTCTCATAACATATAGAAACTCAGACAGATCGAATGAAAGCAAAACCTTCCTTCATTCAGAAAATGTTCTGCTGAGCTAGAATTGTGAGCTCGTCTAATATAATAGTGATCCAGGACCTTGACACGACACTTCGGGGTCAGTGGGACACATTCATCTGGAGGGTAAGGGGCAAAACAATTTACCTGACCTTTGACCATGACTTGTGAAGTTGTAAACTAAATAGCTGCCAGATAACAGGTGGAATTACAAACACAGAATAATAAGAAGAATAACCTGGGGAAAATACTGCTAATTTTAATATGGTGCCTGACAATAACTTATTATTTGTTGACACTTGAGGACGGTGTACATAGGTCTACATAAGCTCTATATAAACCTTTCATGACAAGTGACAAAATCCTGAATAAACATTTATTGACAATTTTAATGTCAAATTTACATTTGTATATAAGTCTACATAAACCTTACATAAGCATTCCTTGACAACTGACATAACCCTGAATAAACATTTATAGCTTTATTGACAATTTCCACAGTTGACATTAGTTTGTAGGTCTACATGAGCCATTTTTAACCTCTGAGACAAAAGAAAGGTTTTTGTTGACACAACGTTCCATTATGATACTTCCCAGGCTGACTTATATTATAACAACTGTCATTGTATCTCAGTGTACTGCATACATATGCTCACCTTATAAAATATTTATTAGTACTTATGCCAATTTCATGACACCATAATTACAGAATTGTGTAGACTTTCTCTAGCCTTAAGGTGAAGCAAGATTAATTTGAACATTTATTAGATTTTTAATGTAAACTCATAACAAAGCTGTGACACCATTATGACAGTATTGTGTGTATTTTGATAGACCTTTGCTTATAAGATATTTATTAATTCTTACGACAATGTCATGACACCACAATTACAGAATTACGTCTCTACGTGAATAATTAAATTTGGCTATATCTAATATATATTTAATATCTATATTAAAATAAAACATAATTGTAACCATAAATTCATTTGCTTTGGATGTTTAAGATGCCACATCATCACCATTCTGTGAAGCTGACATACCAGAAGTCAGTTGTTGTAACATTCCTACGTAATTTCGTTTTGAGTAGTGTTGTAACACAACTTTATGTCAACACAAATCTGTCACCTGAATGTAAACATGACCTCAGAATAAATGACAGGCTTTTGAGAGATGATATGAATCTATAGGTTTAATCGGTGGAAGGAAGGGCTCATGGAGGTTTTATGTAGCCCTGTGAACACCTAAGTATCAGTAAAAAACCTGCTGTAACAGAAACATAAGCGAAGAATCAAATATAATTCTGAATTAACGAGTATGAATGTGCTGTCCACAGTAAACAACATATTTCTAAAATAAACAAACATGCCCAGTGGAGAGAATGCATTACGTTCATGCATTACACAAAAGGTCAGTCATGTGCACCATCTCATGAATGCATTATGATCAAACGTACAAATGACCAGTGTGTAAGTTAATATCCTGTCACAGCTATTTGCACCCCAGATTTTGCTCTAATGGACGTGCTGTGAGTCAAACACAGTGGATTTTCCATCGTCAAGGGCAACGTGGACGATGTCCTGCTGTGTGTTCATAGCAACGTTTAGCCTTGACCTATGTGAGGTGAAGGTCTATACTGCCTTCTCCTTTTACAGGGGCTTTCTCTCCATCCAGGGATGCGTGACATGGCAGGACACAACAGCACAGATTACACTCAGTGAAATGAGCTCTTCTACAGCTTCAACCTAATGTAATAATTACATTTCACTTGTAATTGTCCCCCCATGTTAGCTCTTTGGGCTTCACTTTTTTTGGCTGCATAAAAACATTATCTTTAGTAACTATGAATCATTTTCCTAAACACCCAAATAGCACAGTCACTTGCTTATTTGAAGGTCATGCTCTTAAAGGAGATTAACTCATCCAGATGGATTTAAATATATTTGAGGATGATTCACAGCTCAGGAGTGATGGACAGCAAAGCTACAGCAGCAAAACAAAGAAACAGACTCTTTTAAACGAAAGGTGAAAAAAGCAAAGGCACCAGTCTGAAGATCTTAATCTTCTACCTTACTGTGACATTCACACAAAGCAGCAGCTTTACAATATCAATAAAGTTCCTGAAAACGAACATTTGCATACCAGCTCTGGCTGTAAAAAATGGGAGCTTTGTTAGATTCCTGCTATATTCTAAACCCCATTTTCTCATTTAAATGCAAATCCTGATGTTTGACAACCTGCCTTTTTGCATATATGTGAATTTTAGGGATGCTCAGCTTTCATTGTTATGACACCGTCATGAAGTGCTGGACTTGAATTTGTCAAACTAATTGAGAACTCTCTTCTAAATCTCTGTCATTATCTGGTGCTGAAAGGCTCAGAATTGTGTAAAGCACAGGCTATGGTCGATGCTGTCATGCAAATCGTGTTAAAATAGAAAATAGATTGCATTTAGTTACCGTGAACTTGCGGATGTAGTCAGACACACTGAACCCGCTGGTGCTGAGGAGCGGAGATTTATACAGTGACGTCCCCATGTCTTGATGTCTTTAATGGAGATCACAACAGCGGCATTCTTTAAATCTGGACTCTCGGGGGGCCACAACCATTATGGACCCCTAAAGGAGTTCTGTCTTTGTTGCCCCGTTCCTTTTTGTCTATGTTTGCACCCCTCCTGATACCAGAGTCTCCTCGACATGGCACCGGGCCCAGAGCACTTCCTGTGCAGAGATAACAGCTGCCTGAGATTAGTACGGTATGCTGGAAATGTCAGGGTCCTATTTTGTTAACGGGGTACAGATTTGTTTTTATACATTGGAACTGTCTTTAGAGAAGGTTTGAGTGATTTCTCTGCCACAACCACAGATCAGAGGGCAGGACAGGAGGTACACGAATCTGTGGTCAGGAATAAATATGTAGTGATTGTGTGTGTTTCTTACAGTTTTTTCTCATAGCTCTGTCAGTAGCACTGCATTATGGAGGCTTCAAGTTCCTAAACAGACCCATTTTCATATAAAGGTCACTGGATATGACTCAGGGTCAGTGCAGTGTTTTATACAGCCATAAAACTCAAACTTGTTGAGATTTCCTTCGTCATAACAGCTTGGTCTTGGTGAAGGTATTTATTTTGGGATGATGGTCACCAAGCTGTGATATGTGATGCGTCAAACTCACATACCAGATAACAACACAGACACAGTCATCAGGGGAGATGAGGTTCTGACTTAGCACTGAACTCTTCATCTTCTTCATCTTCATTTATCTTCATTTATCAGGGTTGTGGTGGATCTGGAAACCATTCCAGGAACAATAAGCACCAGGGAAACACCCTGATTCGGATAACAGCACAAAGCAATCAAAACATTCACACACTCATTCACACACAGCCAGTCCATCCAGAGAACCTGGTGGAGAACATGGAAAACTCCACAAAGACAGTAACCTGTGCCAGTGTGCCAAACGTTTATTTGGGAAACTTTACTATAGTGAACTTTTATCTATAGGGCATACACAATGTTACTGACATCATCATTCATGTATGGAAAGAGTGTGTAAATGTGTGTGTGTGTTCTAGATGTTCCTTTAAGATGTTTTGAAAACCAGGTTCAACTGGAGCAGGTAAATTTACATCCCAGGCATATCACACACCACAACATCTCTACATGATGCGCTTGCGTTTTCAGGGAAGAAATACAGCAAGGAGCCATCATTGCACATGATTATGCAATGATAAATATTACATAATGGGTTGTAGAGGAGAAATTAACGATTAGAGTTAAAGATGCAAGACAGTGAAATATAACAGAGTAACACAGAGGTGATAGAAAATAAAAAGAAAACAATATGCACTGTATTGGCAAAAGAGATCTAAAGTAGGACCAGTTGGTGCTAAATTGGGAGAGAAAGGATATAAAACTATTTGGAAAATTGATAATACTGCATAAAGAGGTGAGTTTGCAATCTCTCATACTATTATCTTTAAATACAATCTATTGTATATTTGCATGGAGATCAGTAGAAGGATGGAAAGCTGCCAGCTGTGTGTATTTGATAGGAAAAGTAGCTTGGAGACTGTTGCTCATATAAGGTTTGTGAGTGTGTGTGTGTGTGTGTGGGCGTAGTGCTGTTCTAGATGGCACTGTAAACACTTTATTTTGTTCTAAATTGTTAACAGCCTAATAAGTATGTGTGTTTTCTGGGACAAAGTGTTTTCTGATGGTCTGTTGCTCCTGGCATTACAGGTGGTGTAATAAGTGTGCCAGGCCACAGAACCCACCGTGAGTGATTTGCCTGAAAGCGAGGAGGATTTCACTGACTCGTTCTCTCTCACAGTTCCTGCAGTGTGACTGTTTATGAGGCTGTGTGCCAACGATGAGCAAAAATCAGTGTGCAAGAAAAACATGAGCCCAAACAACACATGCTTAATATTGCATTTTAAACGTTGTGTCAATAGATGTTGGAACCTTTCCTGCATAATATAAAATCAGGTGAAAAATTCCACAGAGGAAATAAAGGAAGTGTGATTTATTCAAGTGTACAGCACATGGTTAAATCACAGCCTATTCTCTTTTCCGGATCAACTTCAGACAGAATTAATAACACACAAGACTGCATACAATGGTTTCATAAAAAATGTCTCTGTGGATAAAATTCCAGAGATAAAATTTAGGATTTGGCTGCCATCTAGTGGTTCAATACATAACAGGATGTAAGTGAAGTGAAGCAGATACAGAACTCAAAGAAATACAGCTCAGAAATATAGAAATGGTAAAACTAAATAAATACCTTTTGTGAGAGGGGACATAAATATTAAATATAGACAATGTCCTACTTACGAAAAGCAATTATGATGCGACAAATTTCTAAAAACAGTGTAATGTGTCTTCATATTGTGTCTTCAAATTCATAAAATCCACAAACACACACACACACACACAGACCAAATGGAATTTGAGCAGCCATTTTTTCTGTAGATGAAAAGCAGAGAGAGAGAGAGAGAGAGAGAGAGAGAGAGCTTTAAATGTAAGGATTTTTTCCTGAAATATCCACCATCAGGGTAGCTTACACCAGCCAACTAGCTAGCATCTGCAGTAGAGAATGTAAACATTTGAGAATATGACCTAAAGATTCTCTCAGAAGTTTTGTCAGTTTAGCTCTTTTTAGCTAGCTGGTTAGAGTAAGCAGTTTACAGTATATTTTAAAATGTTGTAGACATGTCTAAAAACCAGTCAGAATTCCTGTCTGGTCTTGTTAGCTCTTGTTAGCCAGTCGGACAGAATTAGCAGTGTACATTATTTAAAAAGAAATCAAAATATGACCTAAAACCTTCTTTGGCTAGGTTTAGGGTTATGGTTAGGGTTAGTCATCCATCCATCCATTATCTATACCGCTTTATCCATCTGGGTCGCGGGGAAGCTGGAGCCAATCCCAGCATCTTCGGGCGAGAGGCGGGGTACACCCTGGGCAGGTCGCCAGTCCACCACAGGGCCAAAAGAGACAAAGCCAGTTTACCTAATCTGCATGTCTTTGGACTGTGGGAGGAAACCGGAGCACCCGGAGGAAACCCATGCATGCAAACTCCACACAGAAAGGTACCCTGGGTGACCCGGGGATCAAACCCAGGACCTTCTTGCTGTGAGGTGACAGTGCTAGGGTTAGTCATGTATATCATAAATAAATTATGAATATTGACATAAAATATTGTTAGAAATCCTGCCAGGTTACCTTGTAGTAGCTTGCTAGCAAGAGTTAGCAGTATAGATTATTGTCTTTTATTAATATGACCTAAAAATCCTGTCAGAACTTTTGTCAGGTTACCCCTTGTTAGCTATCTGGCTAGAGTTAGCAATATGCATGATATAACATGATAAAATCAGATCCAAATCCTGTCAGCTTAGCATGATAGCTAACTGGCTTGGGGTAGCAGTGTAGATTATAAACAATTATACTTTTGTATTAGCTCACGTTACCTGGCCGACAAGAGATAGCTATGTTACCTGTAGTCAGGTTAGCTGGTCAAGGAGAGTTAAAATGTTGTCAATATATGTAAAATGTTATAAAGAATGTTGAATATGATCTTAATGTCCTGCCAGAAATCCTTTCAGGTTAGCTTGAGGCAGCTAACTGATGAGAGCTAGCAATGTAGATTATGAGCATTTATAAATATGACCTAAATTTCCTGTCAGAAATTTTGTCAAATTAGCTCCTGTTAGTCAGCTAGCTACAGCTAGGAGTGATTATTAATATAAATTTAAATATAAATAAAAAAATAACATCCTTTCACAAATCTTGGAAGGTTTGGCTAATTTTAGGTAACTGGCTAGAGTTAGCCTGTGTTTATTATGAACATTTATGAATATGACCTAAAAATCCCGTTAACTCTAATTAGCTCTGTAATGTGAATCAAAAATCCTTTCAGAAATTCTCTCTCGATATCTCATGTCAGCTAGTTTGATAATGTTAGTGGTTAAGATTGTAAATATTATCAAATATGACTTACCTCAGAAATCCTCAGGTTAGCTCACATACTTAGCTTTCTATAATTAGCATTTCATGAACAGTGTGAATGCAGCACAGTGATTTTTTTCTCTCTGTATGAACACATAAAATGTGTGATTGTTGGTTTGTTAGCCTAATGTAGAGCTTTACAAACTTTAAAAGAATCACTTACAGACATATTTACAAACTTCTCTCGTTTCCTCTGATTAAGGAATGATTTAAAAATGGTTTACAGAAAGATTTCATAAACAGGATAAGATACATTTTACTGAGAATGTAAGTAAACTTGAACCAATAACTGTGAAATAGCAAACTTTTTTCTAACTGAGCCATGTAAAGAAGGTAATTATCCCACAGTTCTGCCTTTTTATCAACTATAATTTATACATTGACATAATAGAGCTATAGGTTTTAAAAAAATATGACAAAAGTCTTTATACTATACGTGTGAACAATGGATGTTTGAGTCATCGAAAAGCACATTATAAAAATTTATTTTTATCATCACTGGGAATGATCGTATGACCTTAATTTGAATTAAATCAGGTTGATTTATTATTCACGCTGAGACATAATGGCAGTAATGTGTGTGTATGTTTTATCCTCCCCATCCCCAAGGCATGAAGCAGGAGAGAGTGTATTATTCATACAGATGATGATCCAGAGCAAAGCCATGCATTTAAATCAGAGCATTTCCTGGTAGAATGTACACAAGGACCAAAGCGTGTTACATCATCCTCTCATGGAAGAATGGGAAATATTTCCCATGAGTCAGGTTTGAGGTTTTCAGTTATTAAGATTAATGCATGAAGCAGACGCACATTTTTTATCATATTTCCCAATGCAGCATCTTCTTATTGTATAGCAACATATTCTGAAATACAAAATCTATGCATTATTTATCACAATGATGACCAATATTTACATACTTATGAAAATGAAGTCTCTTCCCACGCTCCAAGCTTCTCCTGATGGCAAGCAAGAAATAACAAATAAGAAATGCCGTCATAAATCATTTTTAATCTTTTTTTTTTTTTGACTCACAACCAAACCTTTTGGAGTTTTGTTTCACATTAAAATTTTAGGGTCTTAAAATCTCTATATTATGAATATGACTTTTAAAAATTATCATCTTTATCAGAGGAGTTCAGCCAGGCAAGTTTCATACACACAAAAAATGCTGGCACTGCAAAAAAAAATTTTAATTGTGAGATTTGGACTGGAACAGAAGAGAAGGGTTAAGAGTGCAGACGGCATAACGGCCGTCTCTCAGCTCCTGCTGTGCTTTTGATGGATGTGACAGCCGTATGCAAATAAAGGTACTGAAACACACACATTTGCCTTACTATCTTTGTGAGGACCTAACATAATTATTAATCCAGCTAGTTAATGCTATGCTACACCTAAATATTTCTGCAACTTTAACCTTAGTAGCCTGAAGAAAACCACATGATTCATGATTTATTTTTTCATTTTTATGGGGACCAGCCAAATGTCCTCACAAGGTCAAAATCGTCAGATATTCCTTTCCTTGTGGGGACATTGGGTTCCCACCAAGATATAAAACACCCACCCACACACACACACACACACACACACACAGAGCTTGACTCATGTTGGAAAATCCCCATTCCAACCCTCACTGAGTCTAAGGGCTTTGTATAAGCAGAGATTATCTTACTTTTATTGGTACCGTTTGATGTTAGTCTTGTAATACAGGTTGTTATTCTAAATGCAAATTTTACACTTTACAACTTTGTTTTAACTGCTTAGTTACTATGTACTTTCTTCCTCTTAACATCTTCACACAATAGAAGTGAGTGGAATTATATACTGTATTTGTATATTGATAATTTAGGGAGATTCACTGAGTACTGAGGGTTGCCCCACAGCTCCAGAGTCCTCGCTTTGATCCTGAGCTCATGTTACTGTCTGTGCAGAGTTTCACATGTTCACATATTGTGTGTGTGCGCGAGTGTTTCCCATACAGGGTATATTCCTGCCTCACACCCAGTGTTCCTGGGATAAACTCCAAATACGCCATGACCCTGACCAAAATAAAGTGTTATTGATGATGCATTAATGAATAATTGTCAATAAGAACATTTTTGAGTGCAAAACGATCTCTTTTTTATTACACACATAAACTGTATCACCAAAAGTTTGTGGACACCTGACCAAAACACTCATGTTCTTGTTGAACATCTCAATAGGGAGTTAGTCCTCTTTTCTGTTATAAAGCGCTCAATTCTTCTGTTTGGCTTCCAACTAGATGTTGGAGCGTGGCTATGATTTGTGTTCATTCAGCTACAAGAGCATTAGTGAAGTCAGGCGCTGATTTTGGGATGTCGAGGAGGCTCCAGTTCCAGTTCATCCCAAACGTGGGGTTGAGGTCAGGGCCCCATGCAGGACACGCGAGTTCTTGTACTCCAACCTTAACACACCATGTCTTCATGGGGCTGCTTTGTGCACAGGGACATTGTCATGCTGGAACAGGTTTGGGCCTCTTAGTTCCAGTGAAGGGAAACTGTAGCACTATGCTACATCACAAAGGTGTATGTGATGGTCAGGTGTCCATATTTTTGGCCGTATTGGGTTTATTATATATAGTGGAGTGCAGAAGTTTGCACGCCTTTACATTGACATGAATAATGCAAAGTAATTACTGTGAGGATTAACAGATAATCCTTTATCATCACAAGGAACACAAATGGTCAAAATAAGTGAGATGAAAAATAATGAAAAGCAATGAAAAATATATTCCTGAATAGTACATACACATGGATTTTTATTCTCGTTTTTATTCCTTTAAGGACTGATTTATACTGTTTGTCTGCTTCTTCCATGTTTGAATGCTTTCCACTGATGTATTGATCTCACTAAACAGTTTCTCTCTCACTATCTTTTTAGCTCTGT
The DNA here is from genome assembly GCA_030068235.1 of Notoglanidium macrostoma. Classification (NCBI taxonomy): domain Eukaryota; kingdom Metazoa; phylum Chordata; class Actinopteri; order Siluriformes; family Auchenoglanididae; genus Notoglanidium; species Notoglanidium macrostoma. The sequence goes on along the minus strand of JAQQZR010000023.1, from coordinate 1,932,627 downwards.
TATTTTTTTCTGGTTTAAGGTGTCGGAGAGCTGTTTTTCTGATACCCAACAATGTTAACTGCTCACAGAAGGTTTGAGCCTTTGTACTATTTAGAGGTACTTTCCTGACTGACATACCTGCAATGGCCTGTCTATGCAAATCAGTACAAACACCTCCTCTCTCACTCCTCTCCTCATTCAGTTAGAAGTTAAAAGTTAATTATGGACAATAACGTCCTCTCAGCAAACAAATTATTAAACACATCCAGTATTTTCAGCCGGTCCTTTGAAATGCAGCACACATTCAGAGGTCATTAGAGCACCGTGTTATTAAGAGGTACAAAAGAAACGACTATATCTTTGTAAACTCGGTCAAGGATAATGTCACATTTCTGCAAGTCTGTTACTGATCATCAGTGCTAAAGTTTGCTAAAGGAGAGAAAGATCCACACAGCTCAGTGGAGACAGCAGGAGATTTGTACCAGATGATTTAACATCCGATCCAAAGCAGAGAATATGAGGATTCACATTTGTGCACAAACAAATGTGCCAAACGGTGGCATCTGAGTGTTAAAAGTAACGATCTTCTTCTAAAGAAAACAGAAAAACCCTGAGTCCGGTTTATGTTGAGAGCACATCATCTCAAGGCAGGACATCTGTTTATAACAGCATGATAATGCAGTCTATAGAAAAAAAATCAATTAGGAGTAAAAATCTATGAATGAAAAAATACATGTGCATGAATGTCACATACGTAAAGCATGCTAGATAAGATTTTGTAAGGTTTCATTTTGGATAAATAAAAGTTTTTTTTGTTGTTGTATGTATTGTGCAGGCAATATGGTAACTTTCTGGTACATCATTCCAGATTTTATGTAAATCCAACCTTGGTCATTATTTTCTTTTCCATCTGAATGCTGTTTAAACAGCAAAATACTCTCTTAGACTGATCTGGGAACTGGGAGAGGAGTAGGAGTGGCCTGTAAAGGCATTCTTTGAAACCACACTAAATATCTTGGCATAAATTACATTTGTCATCTTTATCTAGTACTTCAAAAGAAGTGAAAGACACCGAGACTGCGAAAGAGACCAAAAATCTTGGTGTAAATTACATTTGTTGGCTCTATCTTGTCCTAAGGGCGTGCAAATTTTTCACTCTACTGTAGTCATTTCACCAAGAGGGACATTTTGAAATGACTAAGATTCAGTTCTAAAGTTCCTGTGAGTGAGAAAGAGAAGATGTTTCATATCAGAGCGAGACAGAAAAGGAACTGGAGCTTTCACAGCTGAGCTACAGGGACACAGACCAAATGAAATGTGAGCAGCCATTTTTTCTGTAGATGAAAAACAGAGCGAGGAAACAGAGCGAGAGAGAGAGAGAGCGCGAGAGAGAGAGAGAGAGAGAGAGAGAGAGAGAGAGAGAGATGAATGGTTGTAATTAACTTCCCTTTGAAAAAACAAAGGCGAGACTTGCAAAGAATTTTTCCCTCTGATGTTTAATATAGTCGTGGTGATTATAACACATGTACGCTTTAACCATTTGTGAAATAAACGTTAATAAAAAAACACATAAAACAGAAGATGCACTTAAATTAGAGAGGAAAAGCAACAATAAATAAAGAACGCTCCCCAGCATTAGATTCACCTACCCCCTTCTGGATCAAATGCATTTACAAAGCAGAACGGCTCACCAGAACGTTAAAATAAATAAAAGCAGTTGATCAGTTTGCAACAAGCTCGGTATGAGACAGACGGCATCCACCATCTGATAAACGGAGAACTCTTTGGAAAGGTTTAGATCTGTGTCCTGGATGAAGGACACTTAACTTGTGCACTCAATACTTTACAGCCCTGTTTACGCCTTAAATTAACATTCCTAATGAACGAATGTGTGACACTCAGATGCAGCCCCCACAGAGCAAGCCTCACGCTGGCCACAAGTGTGAAAGAAATCAGGAAAGATGCATTTTCAACTGGGGCTCCCTTTGCCAAAGCAGGGGCTCCTTTTGCCTGGTGCGAGTGCTTGTGCTCAGTCAGGGGCTCCTGGGCTCTTTTTGTCCCGTCTGGGGCTCGCTCTGCCCAGGCAGGGGCTTCCTCCGTCCTGTCTAAGGCTTCCATTTTTGTTCGTCACTCTGTAGGACTGCAGCCACACACTACTGGTCAAATCCAAGCTCATTCTTGTGTTATATCACTTTTCTCTTGCACAATATAGAAATATGTTATTTGGTATATCAAGGCTGTCCATAATTTCCATCAGGTTCAGTATTCTGGATTTATGTAATAAAATGAGAACACAGTAAAATCACAGCTCGAGCCAGACCTGTGGAGGATATCCAGTCAAGTTCACACTTGTCTCCAGTGAAATGGGCTGCGTAATCATAACTGGATTAGCAGAAATGCTCGTCAATGCAAGATGTAAACAGGGGCTGTATAGCAACCTCGATATTTCACATTTGATGTGTTTCAAAGTTAAAGTGAAAAATCCAAGTCGCTGAGATATGTTCAGTGTGTGAAGCTTGCTTCTTTAATGCTTCTTTAACTTAAGGAAAACATATAGTCTCCAGTTTAGCATTGTGTAACTGCATGTCTAAATCATCACACTTCAGACTTGCTGATGTGGTTTCTCTCACTGTTATGACACACTGTAACGTATTAAAATGTACCGAACCACGGTGCAAAACTATAAACAGTCGCAGCTTCATTCCAAACCTGAATTACTTCCTTCCATCAGACTCAAGCAGGGGGCGTGGCCTAAAGATTTATGGTTATGAATAGTATAGTTCAAATTGTTTTTTTAATATATTTAATATGGTAGAATTCTTTCACGCTTATGTAAAAAATGGCATTGATGAGCTAAACGATGTCTTGATGCTACCTGAAGAATGAGAAGCAAGTTTCAGACACTTATCAGATCAAAAATAACATTTTTGGCCTTTAATACCTTAAAAATGTTTTATTTTGTTGCATCTAAGTAAAACTTTTTTGTTGACTAAAAAATCCTGTTGATCTATAAAAAAAAAAAAAAAAAAAGAAGTGTGATTCGAATGAGAACGTGTGCACCATATTGACCAATCACAACTTGGATAAAAGGGAAAAAAAAACACTCCTTCTTTAATACATTCCATAAAATCTGTTTAAAGATAAATAGAGAAGATTCCTACATGTCCATGTTTACAATATTAAAAGAGTTGCCACGGTCACCGTCCCCTCATCTCCGCGTGACTCTGTAAACCATCAGACGCCTGAGCAAAACGCTCCTCAGTCCCGACTTCACGCCTTCCTCCCGGATACACATGTCTCCCTGAGGGCCACGCAATAATAGAGTTCCGAACTTTCACCTGGCAATCACGTGTGGTTCCGCCCCCTTACAGGATCAGTCTTTGGCCCAGGATCTTACGGTTGATCTCGGCTAAGGCCACGGAGAACACGAAGGCCTTCTCGTCTGACAGGTTGGCGTAAATATCCACCTCCCGCTCCTGTTTTTCTGGAAAACATACAAGAGAACGGTGTCAGAACATGAAGAAGGAGAGAGAGAGAGTGAAAGAATTTTTATATAACTCCACTGTTACTTGTTAAAGCACCATTATGAGGAAAAAAATACACATTGAGAGAAACAATATTAAATATTAAAATATGACATCATTTTAAACATAATGTTAAATGAAAAAAGAAGAGACTGGAGTCTTTTTGCTTGTTTTTTTAAGCACCTGAAGCCTGTTAATACTGAGAAAAATGATTGATTATATAATTTCACTCTTACTGCTTTACACTTTTTTCCTGAAAGCATTTTTATAAAATAAACAAAGATGAATGTTGGTAAAGCAATATTAAGCAATAAATAACAGAAATAATATATAGGAAAAAAACAGAACATCGACATTCGAACATCAAAAATGAAAGGAAAATAAAGCATCACAATAAATAAATAAACAAACAAGTCATCACTATAGCTTATTTTTAAAATTTCCCTAAATATACAATTTTAAACCTTCAGGTAGAATAAACATTTGTTTAATTTGGTTTTAATTCCAGAGAAAGAACATTTCTACACTTCACCCTCATTACATACACCAGGATCTATGAATATGCAAATGAAAACACCCATATGTCCTCCTCTCATATCATGGCTAAGAGATTTCTTAACATTAGTTAGCTTAGCTTAGCTATCTGGCTAGCTAACTGCACATGAAACTAGCAGAGATTAAACACAAGAGGGAATATGGTTATGTTTTCACTGGTTTATTTAAGAGCAACTAAGCCTGATGAATTATGATGTTACCATGGAAACCAACATCTTATTCAGAGGCCTTATCACTAACGTTAACTAAATGAGCTAGCTAGATATATTAGAACATGCTAAAATGGTCCTGTTCCACCTTATCATCCTTAAAAACACTTTTGATTGGTCCACATCTGTGGCAATTATTTGATGCCACATACTTGGCCCCGCCCCCAAATCCATTGTGTACAGAGATATTGGAAAGTGGGACTTTAATGATGTGTTAATGAATCATCGTTGGACTGCGTGTGTGCAGATAAAGATAAACGAGCCCTTTTACACTAATGTAATGCTGCAAACACACACACACACACACACACACACACACACACACACACATACACATACATACACACATACATACACACAGAAGGCTGAGATTGCTTACAAGACAAATGAAGGTGAGAACAGTATAAAGAAAAACCAATCTAAGGATAGTGACTAATGTTTTCCTCTTGTCTAAATAAAACTCTGCAGTTGAGGCAAGAAAAGGTTTAAAACTGAAAAATTTAAATCAACTGCCACAGTTTGCATGACTCAGACAGGAGAGAATGACTGCAATGTTAAAAATGTGTTTAAATAATAATAATAATAAAAAAAACAGTCATGTCTACAAATGAGTGACTGGATGACTGGAATTATAAATAAAAATCTTTCATAAAAAATAAAAAATAAATAAATAAATAAAAATCCAGATGAATCATAATCACATTTTCAATAAATGACCTCATGAATACTTATTTTTACAGTACAGAACAGACAGAAACTGATAATGTGCCAGTTTATAAGGCAAAGAGAGGAATTTCTTCTTCAATTTTATAAAAAATAAAATTATCATGATATGGGGCTATTGAGCGGCTCTTGAGAGGTTCTTAAAGTTACAGAAAATGCCTTGTTTTTGTTATCAGGCCACTCTTGTTACATCTCTGTGGTTTCAGTTAGGTGTTTACAGTAAAAGAGGAAGATGTCAAGGAGGAAATAAAGCACTAGTGCATGTAAAACAATTGTCACTGTACTGGTGTCTGAATTAAACATCAAATGTTTAAAGAAAATTAAAGAGTTGAAATAAAAGAAATGTATTCCAGAGAGAGAGAGAGAGAGAGAGAGAGAGAGAGAGAGAGAGAGAGAGAGAGAGAGACATTAACAAAGAGACAGTAATTGAGAAAGAAATAAGACTGTAAGAGAAACTAAAAGGCAGAAAAAGACTATACAAGAGAGGGATTAATAGTGAAGAGAGAGAGAGAGATTAAGGGAGAGTGAGACCATAAAAGAGAGGAGAGACAGTAGGAAATATTGAAAGACAGACCGTAAAAGAGAGACAGACAATACCAGAGAGAGAATGAGAGGGAGGTTCAGAGAAAGTAAGACAGTAAGAGAGAGAGAGAGACTGACAGTTAGACAATAACTGAGAGAAAGATTTAAAGAGCAACAGAGTAAAAAAGCGAGATGGATTTTAATAGAGAAATGGACATTAACAGAGAGACTGTAATGGAGACAGTCACAGAGCGAGATTACAGAAGAGAGAGATCAAGTGAGTGAAGAGAGGAAGAGAGAGAGAATTAAGAGTACTGTAGAAAGAGAGATTGGGAGAGAACAAGTGAGACTGAGACTGTAAAAGGGAGAGAGGGATAAAGAGTGAAATTGTAAGAGATTAAAAGACAGATAGTAACAGAGACAAAGAGCGAGGCAATAAGAGAGAGAGAGAGAGAGAGAGAGAGACTAGCTGTAGACTGTCATTCTTCCGCATGCACGCATAACCGTATCAAGTCAAGTCTTCAATAATCAGCAGGCAAGTACATGAAGGTTTATAAACTAAAAACTAACTAGTTCTTCTTAGAAGAGATGGAGCAACAGAAGCTAGCTCACCTTTCTCCTCCTCCTGCTTCTTCAAGCCCACGGTCTTCGGCCGGCCCCGCCCTCTCCGGATGGTATCTGATTGGCTGTTGGAGCGGGACCGCCTCCTGTTCTCCATATCGCTGGTGGACGTTAAGTTGATCTTCTCCCTTCTTATCCTTTCCGGTCGCCTTCTTTTCGCGTCCGATTTGTCTGACAGGAGAAAATCGGATTCAGATGCAAAATAAAAAAAATAAGTAAAAAAAAGGCTAAAACCTCAGAATGTTCTGGTAGATAAAGGAATAAAATGAAGACAAAAAATGAACACACAAATGGTGGCATTAGACAGACTCATTAATTTTGTTTTATTATTTATTTTACATCATTCTCTTTTATATTATGCTATTTCTGTCTGCTTTAAGAGCCAACATTACACTATTATTCATTAATTATTATACAGTTTAATGTTTTAGATTCATTTTTATTCATTTACCCACACAAATGCTTTTTTATTGCTCATATTTAGCACAACATTAATCTTAATGCACATATGAAAAAAAGAAAAAAAAAAAAACAACCATCTTTATGTCAAACACAAAATGGCTTCCTGTTCCCTAGACATGCTCACTACAAAGGGTTTACGGGAATAAGGGTGCTGTAAAATGTATGTATTTGATATTCAGCCAATGACTCTTGTAACATTTTGGCTCCTCCTACTTTCAGAAGAGTAAATAATATTTGTTTATTGAAATTGTAGATTCTTTTGTTTTGCAGGTTTCACTGAGACCTAATCAAATAAATGTAACCGCATTTCTTAAAAGACACCTAAATGTATTAGTTAATATCTAATTAGTTTTATTATTTAATAGTAACTTATTTAAATATATATATATATATATATATATATATATAATATAACGCTAAATATTGTAAACTGTAATAAAAGGACAAATTAAATATTTTAATTAGATAAATTAAAATTGTAAAATTTTAAATATAAATTTATCTTAATAATTTTATTGAGACATAAAAAAAAAAAAGAATATTTTGAATGCTCCACTGTCAGAAAACCTAAATATTATGAAGCATGTTGTGAATTTTATGTTATTATTTCTCCTGTATTTTGAAACGCTGCATGGACAGATAATCAGGATGGTAGTTTTTCTTTTTTTTAAATGCGTGTCAGTGTGTTAAATCTGGCAGCGCTTGCTCTCCTCCCTGTCTCACTGCAGTGTGCCGTTTCTACACAATACTGCAGGAATCCTGATCTTGTCAATAACCTGCCCTAACAGGAACGGCTCAGTTCTGCAGCTCGTTTGATTCGCTTCTTGCTCAACTCTGCCTTCAGCCTTCAAACACTTACACATCGCTCACGTCACTGTTTAACCAGCAGCCTTATTAGAAATTAAATATTTATTCCTGAAGATCATATCCAAATCCAACTTAAAATTTAAAACCATGAATAAAATCATGCTTTACGCTCTCAAACCGAGTCAGGGCCGGTCAGCCTGAATAAAATCCTGACCCATTTGAGAATCGAGCAGTTATTCTTAGCGTAAGCTCAGTATAAATAGTCCATCCTGCTTAGAGAACAAGCAGCGAACACTGAAACCTGAACACTCAAAGCAAAAAAAAAAAAAAAAAACCTCTCTGAACACACTTCCTCTCTGACAGAGTAAAGAAAAGAAGAAAAAAAACCCTTCCCAAGTCATGTGAAGTCAAACTTATGCTGTACAGGGATTTCTGTAGAATGCACTATCTGGACTGCATTATGTAAAATAAAGAGCAGGATTTATTATGCAGTTGATTGGCGCATATTTAAAGCTCTGGTACAAAGAGGCCTGTGTTTAACATTCCACTCATAACTGTGAGCCGAGCGTCAGCCAGCGGTTACACACTCAAACACCAAAATATGCTGCTACAGTAAACTCTTTAATGTGAAATACAGACTACAGAAGCGTTGTTGTGTTTCTCAGTCAATATATTCTGATGCTCGGTTTCTACCAGGTGTCATGGAAAAACCTGACTTCGCAGAAATATTTTCAAACAAGTTATCCATATATGTGTATAATATACATTTTCTTTTAGCATTTTTAGTAAAGATGGTACCAATCGGATACCCAGGATCGATGTCAGGCCAACACCAGGAAAACGAAATGTGGCTCAGATATTGAAAAAAAATAAAAATAAAGCAATTTCATCCTGTTAGAAGTGGAAAAGACTAGAATTGAATTTGTAATATTTTGGAACTGGAAATGTTTACATATTAAAAGTTTTTTTTTCGGGATTGATTTTCAAATTGATACTTTTTACTTCATTATATTCGCAATTAAATTCTCTGGATATTTAGTGTGACCGAATAATCGCAGCTGTAGTTTTGTCCAATTCGTCTTTTTAGCCTTGTGGTTTTCTCCTCTATTTTGTAAGTGCTCCGATATAAAAAATAATTTATTAAAAATAAATTAATTAAATATAATTTTAAAGCTTTGCAGTGTGTTTTTTTTTTTTTTTTTTTTTTTTAAACATCGGATCAGGTTTGCCATCAGCTGATACTCAAGGCTCCAGTCTCAGAATCGGATATAATAATAATCTAGTAAGATAATATAATAATCTATTCAGATAATATAATTATGGCGACATTCACATTAACAGATTGGTAAAAGAATAAATCAGACATTGTGTCTTAATTCAGTACACAAATATCAAATCAGACCTGAGCCTCTTTCTTGTAGGCCTAGATCTGATCTAGGTATCTGAAATGTAGTGAAGTGACATGAGCGAGAACTTTTCCCAATGTGTATGTGATTATCACGGCCATCATCATGCAGTGGTGTCAGCTTGGCAAAACGACAACAGAGGATAAGAAGAGCCGCAGATACGATTATACAGGACTCAGTGGAAGGAAGCGGAAATGGGGAGTTAGTTAATATTTGGGGAATCATTTCAGCTTGAAACAGAAGAACTCTGACCTGAGCAGCGTTTGATACAATCCCCAACAAATTGAGGTGCACATACAGGGCGTTTGAGCACACCGATATCACAGATACGCATCAGTTCCTGTTATGAATGTGAACCATCAAGATAGACAGATCTGAGCTTAGCAACAAAAAAACAACAACAAAAAAAAAAAAAATCGCAACTGCAAAAAGAAGCTTGTACAACTAAATCACTCTAATTCTAACATCACATGACGTGTTTTTACGGTTTATGGTTAATCCTTGCGCTGACTCAGTCATTTATCTATACACATAACAGCTTTATTCTCCTTCAGTCCAACTGATTTAGTGTCCAAGAGCAAGCGGTTACTAAGTTCCACAACAATACCGCTTTCGTTAATTATCTACTGTTCATTTTCTTTCTTCTAAATAGTGATTAAACTCACACTTATTTAAGATGGTCAGAACGACTGCGATGAAACAATGACTGCAACCATCGATTATTTGGTTACACAGAAGTAACCAAAAGTACGTGACATGAATTATTAATAATGAACGACTGAACAAACTAATACACAAAGTGCGCTCAGATTCTTTTCAGAATTTTCTCATGTTCAGTGATGAATTATATTATAAAAGTAGCGCAACGTTAACAGAAAATACAATTAAATCTCAATTACGTGCATGACAATTAATCATCAGCCAAACTATCATAATCATAATCATCATCATGACAGGCTTGGTATTTGTTTTAATTACGAATCATAAAACATCCTTAGGCTTTTGAAAGCACAACATAAATTAGTCTTTTAATCATTATTAACATGCAGTCATGACTGGAGATCCGGCCTCAGATCAAATAATAATGCAAATAAATTTGATTTAAAAAAAAGAATAATAAAGAAAGACTAAACACGCTGCTTTATCCTTTACATTGCATTTTCTTTTATGAAACTGATGATGACCTGGAATAACAAATCACAGGTTTATATCAATGCGCTCTTATACGGTATTGTTTCCATAGTAACAGCTCATTCACAAGGACCTGTACAGTGGATGCTCTACATAACCCAAGATGTTTATTTAACACTGATGGAAGTTGTTTCAGGTCATAAAACACCTCCGGGTGTGAAGTTATGCTCAGGTTCATGCTTTATTTACTGTCTTATTTAATGTTAATAACCATAGCTAAGGAAAAGTGTTACGGAAATAATTCCAAAGCCTTGTAATGGCAACACTTTTTAAAAAGAAACACAATTATTAATGTAAAAACAATCACGGTGTTGGAGCAGTATGTGCTGTATCTACATTACTGAACCAAAAATGCAAATGTGGTCGGTCAGTACTTTAAACCTTAAAACGAAATTTCTACATTTGAACTCCTTCCCACACTGTTATACACGGATCACCGTCGTCCATTTTGAAAAGTTCAAGCTGCAAACAGATATAATGATTCACCGTTTACTGATCAACCGGCTGCTACTGAAACAAGTCATCGCCTCTCACTAATCAGCTGAAGTCGATCATAACGAGTCAGTAAGGACAGAGTTCTCTCTCTCTCTCTTTTTTTTTTATAAAGCCATAATGAAGTTAATGAGGCTGCTGAGGCCTAAATGCTCTGTGCTGAAGGGGAAGAGAGAGCGAGGAAGGGAAGGCAAGGGAAGGGAGCATTTTCAGGCAGGAATTAGTGAATTAGTGCACCCTTCCCCCCTTTTCCACTCGACGTTACTCACTCAAGCGAACAGCAAGAAGTCACTAAAGAGAAAAAAAGCACTGCTGAGACGCTCGAAATCCTGCAGATACTCCGCCGAGAGGGAAACTTCCAATTTACACCCACTTACACATGAACTCTATTCACAAAGCAATATAAATATAGTTCAACGCTGCACTATTAATTGTGTGTGAAACGTGAGTGAAGGTAGGTTTTTAAAGCTATAACTTTCAAATAATGACATCCTTCATACGATTTATATAGTTTAACAGCTCGTCACGTCACATAGCGCGTGGACATTTTGCTTAATTTAGAGTCCAATTGTGTTTTTATGCATCATTTGAAAGCTACACATCATTAATGTGACTGGTCTTATTTTGTTTCAGAGATAAATCCAAGTGGAGAGACGTTTTAATTGGCATTTTCAAACATTAAAGAGCGAAAACACAAATTTCCAATGATAAATGGCCGTTGTTTCTATACTCGCCGACTGATTTCACAATATCCTATAATTCTATGTCCTTTTTCTTTTCTCCCCCCATATCAGACTCTCCGAAATAAAGTAAAAATCAAAAAAAAAAAAAAAGGTTTAACTATCAACTAAAAAATATGAAATAAATTAAATAGGAAGTCAACTGCACGCAAAGACACTCAGATCTGATAAGGATATCTGGATAATTATAATACAAATGTGTGTTAAATATTAATACACACAGTTTTGTGAGATGTGCATGTCTAAGAAAGTCTCTGTCGAAATATTTTCATAACCAAATGAGTTATCTATAGCTTCTGCAGTGAATTTACCGCCGACTGTCAAAGAAAGGACATTATGCTTTTTGTTGTTTATGCACTTTTCTGAATAATTCGAAGAAATAATTCTTTATTCGGTAGAGCTGACATCAATGCCACCTGAGAACCAATCAGAGTTAGCCATCCGCTTACGTCTCTGCCTCTTTTAAAGCTGATTTATACTTCCTTTTAAATACGCAATCGCGTACACAAGCTGGCCGCCGCTTGCATCACAAATTAAAGCAGTTTTGCACCATGTGACACTGTCTCTGCAACTGAACAAACAAAACAACACTGGGTCCCAAATCGCATTCTTATATACTCTAAGTTTTCCTATTACAGTTAGTGTTTGGATTTTAGAAACGTCTTAAACCTCAAGCTCTGTTTTGAGTACTAATCATTTGGATTTCCAAGATCAGTAAATATTTTTACAGTACAGTAAGAGTTTTTGATTTGAGACACAGAGGAGAACAGTCATGCCTACTGCACTAACGGAGCTCATCGCTTTTAATCCTGAAGATATGCATATACTCGCAAGCGAGTATGTAAACAATGCGGCTCGTGTAACAGCTACATGGGAAAATGTGCGTGGTCAGAGTGACGAATATTTGCACCTTTGCCCCAACCACAGCACCTAAAGTGACCTTTTTCCGGCGCTCTCATCTTTCTTATGCCTGAGAGTAAACAAAATTGCTTAGAGTCAAAATATTTTTCATTTGATCAGCAGTCGAGTCGATGCAAACTGCAATCTTGGCTGATTTCCCACTTGAAATAAATACAAAATACACCAACGCAACGCTCATGACTCGTAAAAAACAAATAATGCGCATGATATAGTAAGACAAAAGCGCTGTGAAAGCACCACTCGATCATTCATACACACTTTTCTGGCACTAGATCTATGACAGGGTTAGTGATTGTACTGCCTTGAAGACGCCGCTGTCAATCATTACACAATCAGACACACCCACGCAGATCGGATCAGGAAGAAAACAGGGCTTTTGGTAGTTTTTAGATATAACTAAAAGTTAAGGATATATTTCTTAGATCCAACACAAATAAATGCTTCTTTAACAACAGATTTTCAGCATAACAAAGGGGTTTTTTCTTATCAGGATTTGAAACCAAGTTGTCAGAGGCATTAAATGATTCACTGTTTAAACTTCCTGTGAAGCATTTCAGTGCAGGTTAAAACTGCTCATAAACGTGAGAGGCTCAACAGCAGCACTGCAGCTCACCTCTGCATTAATCTGCTATTCATTTTTAACCTGTTTACAGCCGATTCATTATTTCTGATGCATTACATCTTTATTTTGGCGTAAGAATAAAATCACACATTATAACTCTAAATGTTGACTGATATTCACTTGAAGACTAAATTATAGGTTAAAGGAAGACATCAGCTCCAAACATACAGCAAATTTCCCCATTAACTACAAGTAGAATAAAAACCCAGCCATATTTAATATCTTTCTTTAGTTTTGCACCGGCGTGATGAGTCAAATAGAAACTACATATCTAATTCACCAAACACTCACCGTTGATAAAAAAAAAAAAAAAAAATTTGACTCAGTAAATACACAAATCAAACTATTATCATTCAAATTATTTCTAACGTCTCATTTCCTTCTTTGCATTTCAGGCCACGCCCCCAAACTGTGCGCTGTGGAGGAACGTGATTCAGATCTACAACTTATTTGATCAGTTTTTTGTACATATTTACAGAAAACACAGCGTCATGAACTGTCAGAAATCACCACGAATCTATTTGAGTCAACACAACCGCATGATGATTGAGTCACAGTGCTGTAATGGAGGCTATAAGCATCCTTTATTCCTGTAACATTAGCCTCAGAGCAAGGGAAATTACATTATACGTTTCATTTTTGCCCAGATTTTCCTTTGCTGTAGATGTTATAAACGTTTTAAACACACTGAGATGGAAATACTAATGCCACACAAATGATAAAAAAGCATTCCACATCCCTTATTATATTAAATTACAATGCAATTTAAAACAACCGTTGGCACAAATATCTACTTGATTTATTCTTTTATTTATTTATTTTTTTAAAGAATAGTAACTACAAACACACACACACACACACACACACACACACAGTACTGAGGCCAATATTTCAGACTCCGACCTGTGATAATGGTTCCTATAAAGAGTCTTAAACAACACACAACTTAACTTTAAATAAAAATAATAATAATAAAAAAGACTGAAATGGAAGGTCTGTGATGTGAACCATGCAACAGTGTTTGATTTGTCTTTTATATTTTTTTAAGAAATGAACATTTAAAGGTGTTACCTATAGCAGGCGGTTCTCTGAGCAGCTTTCGGCTGATGAAGACGTAACCACAAGGGCACGACTTACAGGCCACAGGGATCTGATTAACCAAGGAAAGAGGAAAGAAACACACACACACACACACACACAACAATACTGTTTACACTGTTTATAACACAGTCCAATGCTGTTATGTCCTGATTGCACAATGCTAACAGGATAACAGTATCACATCAGTTAAAGAACGGATATTTACTCTGATCTTGATTATTAACGGCGTCAAGTCAACCTTTGCGCCTGTTTAATTATTCATCATGATGGTTTCGGAGTGTGGATTATAATGGAAATAACACCCTGTTCTCCATCACTACCACCTTCTACACCCCCCTCCTCCTCCAAGCACAGTGCAAATGACATGCATTAAAAACTACAGTGACTAATACAGAACTATTCCTGTGCAAAATTTTACAATGTGTAAAAAGCCAAGCTCCTGTGACTCATCACATCCTGTTGTCGTTTTAAGTCACCTTCATTTCAGTACCTGTGAAATTTCTGAACTTATATGATAGTAGAATAAGCTGATATTCATCACAGCATTTTGTATCTGTTTGCATGCATACTGAGTGCCTGCAGAAGCATACATTTATACATACATACATACATATATACATATATATATATATATATATATACAGTGCATCCGGAAAGTATTCACAGCGCATCACTTTTTCCACATTTTGTTATGTTACAGCCTTA
>JAQQZR010000023.1:1884557-1912544 GCA_030068235.1 Notoglanidium macrostoma | reverse complement strand
GGATGGGTGGTGGGAGATGGGCTTTCCTCAGTCTTCGTAGGAAGTGGAGACGCTGCTGGGCTTTCTTAATAATGGAGTTGGTGTTGAGGGACCAGGAGAAATTCTCCGCCAGGTGAACACCAAGGAATTTGGTGCTCTTAACGATCTCCACAGAAGATCCATCGATATTGAGTGGAGAGTGGTCGTTCTGTGATCTTCTAAAGTCAACAATTATCGCTTTGGTTTTATTTACATTCAGAGACAGGTTATTGACTTTGCACCAGTATATGAAGGCAAAATGTGAATGGACCAGTTCTTACAAAATATTTATATCACTGACAGATTTGCAACTTCTGTACAAATGCTCATATAACAGCTAGGTATGAAAGGAATTTCCTTACTTTGTCTTCACTTTGTCTTGAGGGTGTGCAAACTTTTTCACAGCACATCACAGCTGAAAATATTCATGTCATTCAGGTTTTTGAACATCCACTTTTAATATTGTCAACAATCTTTCATCACTGGACTGTAACATTCGCTTATAACTAGAAAATGTAAGTAGGAAAGAAAATGAATTAAACGGAAAATTTTACATTTGTTAAATTGTTTTCCTTATTTAATTGCCATTTGGTGCTATTTAGGATTATTAGTGACATCGGTCATGATTAAATGTGAATAAAATCAGAAACTTGAGCTTTGTATTAGCCCAGGACGCATGGTATTGGTTTTCTGTAAAGTCTATTAAACATGAGCCGTGCTTCGAAACGTCTCAGGAAAATGATTGCTTATGCACGGGAAAGCATTCCATATGAGAACAAACCAAGGAATGCAGGCAAAACACGCTGTCCAGACGAGTTCTCTTACGTTCAGTTCATCTCCCTGTTTCGTCTGTCAGCAAGCTGACCCCAGCATAAGCGAATACGCAGATTTAATTTTAGCCCTCGGCTGGAACAGGTGTTTTCCGAAGGCATAGACAAACTCTAAACCCTCTCTGCCGCCCACTTTCCCAGTGTGTACACTCCACTGGACCGAACTGTCAGCACTGATGCAACACCGCTTTCTCGTGCTCTGGATGTGATCACATGGCATGACACAGGAGTCATCTGAAGGAAATAGTTTCTTAGGAAACATTTTAAACACTGACACGACATTACAGGATTTGTCGCACTGATGGGGTTAGGGATGTAGTGTTAGATTAAAACTCTTCTCATTCACTCAAAAACAGCTAATGTTTTAAATATTACATGTAAAAGGACATACACAGCCGAGGACAAGAGTTTACACACACTTTGGGTATGAGGTGGCATTTATAGCAATGAGATATGCTGCGTGTTAAATAGGACATAACATTCTGTTCCTCATACAGGGAAATCATCAAGGCAGAGAAGCCCATGGCCAAATTTCATTTTTAAAATGTTTTTTTTAATTATTATTATTATTATTTTGGATTGTTGTGTTACAGTAAACATTTACATCTCTCTCTTTTTTTTTTTTTTAAATTATTTATTTATTTTTTTATTTTATTTTTTATTTTTATTTTTTTTCCTTCTTCTTCTTCTTCAAACTAAATGTTTTTGCATTCAAAGCCCACAGGGGATGCAAATTTTTGCACTTTGCCCTGTACATCACTACTTTTTAAAAATCTAACCAGCTTCCTGTGTTAATTTTTCAGTTTCATCCACTCCCAGCTGCTTGAACGTAGCTGCGTTATGCTGTAATGTCTTCCAAAAGGTGTATCAAAGATGTAGCCATAAGAAAAATAAATCCTCTAATCGAATAATTTATACTTGTTTAAGTCATTCAGAAGATCGATCCAGTATTGCTGCTACAGAAAGTGCTGAAGGTGCTGTAGAGAGAGAATGAAATGCTTCAAATCAAATCGAATGGCTTTTTATAAATAATTCATGCTTTAATTTCTATGAGAAACATGAAGACACTTTTTGAGCATCTTTTTCTCGTGCATGTTTTTTCTGCTTTACTGCATGTGATGAGCAGATGTTGCTGTTCTAATGGCACAAAAAAAGAAAACTAAAAGCCTAGTGTCTGATTAGTTTATTACTTAACTAAACCACAGTTACTGACACAAATATATTGACCCAAAATGTCTGCAATTTCCTTGTATTTAACTTGAAGAAAAGGTCACTTGGTTTTAAACAGGAATTGAGAGGAGCTGATCTAATAGCACATTGAACTTTTATATTAATGTGATAATTAAAGATGCACTATGTAGGATTTAGTGGTACCTATTAGCAGAAATTGAATATAATATTTACCTTGTGGTTTAGGGTTTAGCTTGTAATTTGGGTGCGGTGTAATCGTAATGCTCTATAATCTCAGCGTTAATTCTCAATGAAACATTAAATCTGACCATTTTGTCTGTCTGACTCTAACAGGGAGGGAAGAAGCCCTTCACTGAGGTCATCAAAGCCAACATCGGAGATGCCCATGCTATGGGACAGCAACCAATCACATTCCTCAGACAGGTGAGATCAGGTGAAAGCGTGTAAAACGTGTAAGCACACTTGGATCTTCTTGTTAAACCTCAGTGTGTGCGTGTGTGTTAGTAGTTATTGCATACCGTCTGCACTGAGGAAGGTTGATGTGGCACTGGTAGAAAGGAAGCTCAGATCTTTTGGCGGCTGTTCGTTATCGACACGTGATCTCTGAGACGACTGTTTTATTCATCACATGGTGCTCTTGCGAAACACTTAAGGACAGCTGAGCCGCAGCTGGACCGTGTCCGAGCCGAACTCCTTGGGAAGCGAGAGGTGCAGAAGGGAAAGTTGTTGCATCTGGACAGCATTTACCAAGCCAGAGAGCAACCAGGCTGAACTTCTATATAGAAAATATGGACATATACAGTATCTATATGAATTAAATTTAGCACCAAGCAAAAAAGTTCAATATTCAGTTACACAGATTTTAACATTTTGTAACATTACAAAAATAAAATTCCTGCAACGTTCCTAAGATTAATAATGGTTGCTTTAGATGCCAGAATGTCTACAGGTTAGTGTCTGTGTATGGGATGAGGTGGATAAATCAGCACCCCTACACCCAGGATGAGCAGATCACTGGTTACCTCATGGCTCAAATTCAGAAACTCGAGAGAAAACAAAAACACTAGCCAGGCTCGAATAATATCTCTGACTTGCAGCGTTTGTTTTCAAATGCCCACGGCTGACCCAGATTTGACAATTTGGAATGACAAATTAAATTAATGCCCTTAAATGTGCATATGTAAAATACATGTAGCTGACTTGTCCAACGTAGAGCTTTTGGCTCAAACAAAAAGTTAGTTTAGTTGTGAACAAACCTAATATTGAATATACTTTTACTACAGTATAACCAGTTATGGCTCTGGCTCAGGCCCAGGCTGGAGTTTTTGGTTTTATGACCGTGAATATGTCTGTAGGACAGTGTGAATCTCCATGACCAATTGTGCTGTCGCACAGCTTCGTCTTTTACTCACGGGCGACGTGGAAGTGTGAATATATCATACAGGCAGGGATCAGATAGAGCCCGAGTCATGAGTTTCGTGTGCTTCCGCTTCGTGTCCTGTCTGTTTACAGTGCATATTCAGGGAGTCCAACACATATCGTGTTACATATAACTGTAGATGTATAACATATAGATTAGCGAAAGCAGGACGTCTCAGTGATAGGCTGAATTGAAAAGCAGATCAACAGTGTGACTGTTTATTGCCAGTCGTCCTTCTAGACATGTCCTTATAGACATGCAGAAAGTGAGTATTACACCATTAATACATGATATGTTTGTACACTGGTTGTTTTATTAAGCCTCTTGGCCTGTAATCAGAAGACGCAATTCGTGACCTAGCATTCCCCTGTTGGCTTCTTAAGCAATCATCCTGCAGTTTTATTCCACTCACTTTCAAAGCCTGTAGTGAAAATCCGTCTTGCTTTCTGTTAACGGTTAACTGTAATTGTTTTTCCAATAACCTGCTGCACAAAATAGCTGATTGTTTGTTTATTGTTCACAGTATTGGTCTTTGCACCAGTCTGAGGTTCCAGATCAGTTTTCTCTGGGTGTTTTGATGTGATAAATCATGGCTGTGATGTGATCCAAACATTATGGTCAGATTAATGCAGAACATGTAACAGCGTGATGGAAACAGATCTGAGCAAATGATGATATAGCGGTCTTTCGATCGATTAAACCTAGGATAATACAAAACATGATTATTTCCAACATCGACCAGAACCGCAGTTGACAAACTTTTCATCTGATGTGTCTTCAGGTGGTGGCTCTCTGCACGTTCCCTGAGCTCATGGACAGCCCGAGTTTCCCTGAGGACGCAAAGCGGAGAGCACGGCGGATCCTGCAGGGCTGCGGGGGACAAAGCATTGGTGTGTGTGGGGGTGTGGGTGTGTGTGTGAGTGAGAGAGAGAGAGAGAGAGCGTGCATGCGCATGCAAATAAAATGTGATTTCACAAAGAGACAGTGCAAGAGAAACAGAAAGAAGGTGCTGACTGAGAAAAATAAAAAAAACCTGTGGGAGAAAGACACATGGACAGCAAGGTAGAGAGACAGATGGTGTCACATTAAGAGAGAAAGAAAGAGAGCGAGAGAGACTTCCAGACATGGACGGAAAGATTGTTTGTTGGCAGCCAGAAAGGAAGGAAAAAAAAAATCATGACGCACAGATGGAGAGTGTAAAACAGACAAAAAGGACAGGAGATGGAGAGAATATGTTGTGTGCCACTTTCTAAGGTTAAAATACACCCCCCAAAAAAAACCAGAAATATGCTCATTACCCACAATGCTCAATTCTTCAGAAGGTGTGGTGTTTATTTCAGTACTGAAATATCTGTACATGGTGCTGTAAATCACACAGCGCAGGATGTGAACACTGACCATGACTAATGACTAGTTTTGCAGCAGTAAGTGATATCTCCTGGTTGTGTGTGTGTGTGTGTGTGTGTGTGTGTTAGGTGCATACAGCTCCAGTGAGGGCGTGCAGTGTATCCGGGAGGACATCGCAGCCTACATCGAGCAGAGAGATCAGGGAGTCCCAGCTAACTCAGACAACATGTTCCTCACGACGGGGGCCAGCGATGGCATCATGGTACAATCCTTAATCCAGCTGCATGCTCAGGGAACACACTAAACATTTACAGATCACACATAAGTCCAAGACAAAGTGAACAAACTTCACACAAGCACATTATGTTCTTGTTTTAATGTCACCACACGTCACTGTTGATGAGACCGGGCAAACTGGAAGGTAGTGTCCTAGAATATGAACCAAGTTTGGCCAGCCCCAAGATCAGCCCTAAGCTTGTCGCATTTTCCATAGGAATGTCACTTGTAAGCCATATTCAAGTAATATTAGTTCCACAGCGATTTCAGTAGGTATCTTAATATTTCGCAGTGTGCAAACACCGGTACGGTGTGTCTCACCCTTTAGAGCATGCATGGGCAAGGTACTTCCCATGAGCTGGATCCTGCTCTCCAGCTGTTTTATTCACCCCCCCCTCCCCCCTCCAATTGCAGCATACGGTCCTGCGGTGACTCGATACAACCACAAGGCGTGCACGCCTTAATGTGGGCTTTTTACGATGGACGTGCGGCACAAAATACTATATTCATGCTTTAGTTTGTATTGAAAGTTTTCCCAAATGGCACATGAGCTATATTTCTTCAAATGTATACTTGAATGACCCACAGCATAGGATTCAAACGAAAACTGGATAAAGATCAGGATGTGACATGCAGGGAAATTACGCAGCAACAGTAGATCTTCCACAATTGTACTTTGCCTTATTTATGTGTCTAATGTAAAGACTTGATGTACCAGTTTTCATATAATAGTCACTCTTGTATGTACACTTGTAATTTGTAGGTTTTTTTTATGGGACATCTCTAAAAGGAACATACTGTATGTGACCCCAAACAGATTTATTTGTTTATTTGTTCTTTATAATCAGTGTTACAGTGGTAAGGCGACTCCTTGGGCTACTTCAGGTTACAAAGTACTGAAACACTGATTTTTTTAATTTATTTTTCGATTTGTTTGTTCATCAGACTGTTCTGAAGCTGCTAGTGTCGGGTGAAGGTCGTAACCGTACTGGGGTGATGATCCCCATCCCTCAGTACCCGCTCTACTCAGCCGCCATCTCTGAGCTGGGTGCCGTGCAGATCAATTACTACCTGGACGAGGACAACTGCTGGGCGCTGGATGTCAACGAGCTCCACAGAGCATACCAGGCTGCTAAACAGCACTGCCAGCCCCGAGTCCTCTGCATCATCAACCCCGGCAACCCTACCGGTGAGACCATCCATTATTTTAATGACTAAACTAAACATCTGGATTGCAAACAGAGTTGAAATGCACATCTTTTCTGTTCAGTAAGTTTAGGTTTGAAAGGCCTGATTAATAAAGACTTCAGGAAATATAACTAAGCTCATAGCTAGTAAGCCCTAGAAACAGTTAAATCCTGGAAAAGGTATCCAGGTTTTCAGATCTGTTTATTTCTTTAAACATTTAATCAGCATTCCTTGGCCTGGATTACCTGCTCAGGTGTGTAATAAGAACTGAAAAAAAATCCTACTACAAGTTTCAGAAAAGTTATTCTCTGTATAAAAACAAAGCCCAAAACACTCAGTGCATAAAATGTATAACAAATGAGATTTGAGTAAATGAATCCGTTTGGTTATATTTTGCTTGTTGTACTGAGTGTACCATTCTGTTTATCTCCCCGTTCTTCCTCTCCCCCGTGTAAACAGGTCAGGTCCAGAGCAAGAAGTGTATCGAGGACGTCCTGCACTTCGCCTACGAGGAAAACCTCTTTGTTATGGCTGATGAGGTAATGATCTAAAGACAACAGGAGTAAAAGCCGTTTAGGTTCTCTGATTAGTGGCTCTCGTGCTTCTTCGCGCTTGACATTAAGCAGAACTCGGATATGAGAGGCTAAAATGTTTGGTTACGTTTGTTAAGCAGTGAAACCGGGATTATAATTGGACTAGTGAATTGGAGGGTTGTACAATGAAGCAGTTCTGATGTTTCCTGCTCGTTTCCTCAGCATTAATATGCCTGATTTTAACCCTGCAGGTGTATCAGGATAATGTTTATGCTCCCGACTGCCAGTTCCACTCCTTCAAGAAGGTGCTGTATGAAATGGGGCCAGAGTACTTTAACAGCATGGAGCTGGCCTCCTTCCACTCCACCTCCAAAGGTTACACAGGAGAGTAAGTACAGCCATCCGAGTCAGCACAGCTCTGAAATTCCACCCAGACTTACACACACACACACACACACACACACACACACACACACACACACACACCTCATCCTGCAGGCAGATTAATGCTTACTGCAGCCTAAACTAAAATGCACATGTGACACCACAAACAGGAAACACTCTGACCAGGACTTCCCATGCACTCCAGTGGATTTGAACTCGTATACACTTTACAAGACGACAAAGTGCAAAGAATATATAATAAAGACACGTAATGGCAAAGCAGACAAAGAGCTGAGCATAGTGTAGTCATATCAGCGTATAAATACTGTCCAGTACAACGCTGTGAAGTAATCAAAGGCCCAAAAAACCCCAGTAGAGATATTTGGCTCAGTTCTTATTCACTAAAGAGGCTAAGTGAGGTGATTGTCTTGATAATGCTGACAGACTGGAAAAGCATAGCTGTAGTTTACATACTGTTCTTTTCCGGTTATTAAACTGCCAGCAGAACACAGGTTTATGTGCTTGCTCAAGCGTGTTATTGTTTCTACAGTTACAGCTCAATCAACGGGTTAAAACGTGTGTAATCATTGACGTGGTGAAGATTTCTGTAAGATGTTTACTTAATGGAAGGAGTCTCTATTGTCAGCACTTTGTGCAACAGTCAAGGGTAAAGTTGTAACTTGAAGTTTTCAAGTTCAGAACATGAGTGTATGCTTTTTTTTTTGGCTTTAGTTTCAAGAGAGTAAAAAAAAACAAAAACAAAACTACAGGCTGGTCAGGGAACAGCAGCAGCTATAACTTTAGTGGATGTTAAATAACATAAAATCAAAATAAAATTGGCTATCCTTATAAAATATGTCCTAGTCTTTTATGGTTTATAGTTATAGGCTGGTATAAAAGACAGAGTCCACAGTAAATGCAGAGTAGAACTAGCCGTGAGCAGGATTGTGTTTCTTTGTCAAAGTGAGTGAGGTGGCAAAAATATCTCGCAATACTAGTTTGTTGCTCACTTTTTTTATTTGATCTCTACCTAAATTAATTCCTTAACCTGAAAATGAGAACAAAATTGAAGATATATTCTTAAAATTACATTTTGCAATTCTGAAGATTCAGCATTTTAACATGAAATCCGTGACTTCCAGCAGGAAACATGTTCAAACGACTGCTTGTGGTAAATCATACACTACTGCTGCAGTAATGGTTCCTGAGGTTGGAAAAACACAAGCATTTCTGCATCCAGTTTGGAATTTTTTGGGAATGTTTTTAAATCTCTGTGCTAATAAAGTGCTTAAACCCTGATAGCGTGCTCTAGAGATGATCTCTAACTCCTAACTGTGTTCCTCAGGTGTGGATTCAGAGGAGGATTTATGGAGATCCTTAACCTGGACCCGGAGGTCAAGGCCCAGCTGGTGAAGCTGTTTTCGGTCAGATTGTGTCCCCCCCTTGCCGGACAGGTTGCCATGGACGTGATCATGAATCCTCCTCAACCAGACGAGCCGTCCTTCATGCAATTCAACAAGGTTTGCGATGGGCTTGTGTAATTTTGCGTTCCTTCTTACTTCGAACATTCTTCATTAAATATACGTGTACGGCTGTGCGTTTCAGGAAAAAGCAGCAGTCCTGGGAGCCTTAGCAGAAAAAGCCAAATTAACAGAGCAGATCCTCAATGCTGTTCCTGGGATCAAGTGTAATCCAGTGCAGGGGGCCATGTACGCGTTCCCTCAGATTTTCATTCCTCCAAAAGCTGTGGAAGAAGCTAAAGTAAGTCCTGCCTGCTTCATACTGTAGCCTGAACCTTGGCTTTCGTCTCTGATTTTGTCAACTCAATTACAAGTGCAAAGGGTGTATAATGTTGTGTAAATCAGCGTATAGAAAATAACAGGCATGCTATGATGTATATAATGCAACTGAAATGCAACGCCTGTTCACCTTTGGTATGATGTACTGATTTTATTCATGTGCAGGCTTTGGGAATGCAGCCAGACATGCTGTACTGCCTGCGACTCCTCGAGGAAAAGGGAATCTGCGTGGTTCCTGGCAGCGGCTTCGGACAGAGAGAGGGAACGTACCATTTCAGGTACTCTTACTTCCTGATCTCCCAGTGCTACTCAATCCTATCCCAGATTCCTAAAATCATGTCTACTTTGTGTATTTATTAGAAAAGCAGCTGTTTTAAGGATAATTATTCATCTATAATGTGCCCATATTTACCAGTATGTCACAGAGCATGCCCATATTACCCATAATGCATTACCTGAGGTGTAACACTGAGTAATGGGTGAGTGGCGAGTCTGTTTACAAAATTAACAGTCAGATGAATTTGTAATCAAATAAAGTGTAAGGTAAGCTACACTGTCTGTTAGAGATCATACAGGTTTAGTGTTTAGCATCCGATCTTTTCTGAAAGTGTTTTTTTTTTTATTATTATTATTATTATTATTTACTAATTACCCATCTTGATTACAGGTATTAGCCATTTACAGAATAGGCTGCAATTACACATTGTGTGATGGTGCAGGTTGTTTGAACTTGGTTTAATAACTGTTGCTCGTGTTAGAATCTGTTTGACTTCATGTTCTGTCGAATCAGAATCAGTTTATTAAGAGCTCAAATGGCATTAATCAGCTGAGGTTAATGCCATGTTTTTCAACTATGCAAAACTTTTAAAAGCCTTCAACATTGGAAGCTTGGCCTTAGATTTGCATGTGCTGAAGTTCTTGGGAACAAGAAGTGCCTTGTTCTTGTGCAGGCTGTAAGGGGAACTGTGTAGATCTAATTCTGTACTGCATTCCTGTGCCGTTTCGCTTCAGTTCTGCTTCTCGGTTTCATTTCAGAATGACCATCCTGCCGTCTCATGAAAAGCTGAAGGTGCTCCTGGAGAAGTTGCGCGATTTCCACATCCGGTTTTTAAAAGAGTACTCGGACCTACAGGACCCTCAGTGCAGCGTCCAAGCCTGAGCTGCCGAAGGCAAACCAGACGGGACACGTCCGAAATGTTACTTAACACACGAACACAAGTAGCAGTGGTGTCAAGTAACTTTTTATGTACATAAAATCACCCTAATCTGATTTTAATCCCCTACTAAAAATTCCCAAGGTTCAAAAGGACTGTTTCCTGATCTATGTGCCTTTGTGCTACTGTAAAATAATTAGGAATGGGATGGAGTCAATGTAGTTGAGTCGTGAAAGATCCAACACTAAAGCATGAAATGATAAAAAGCTCCTTTTTGAAAATAGGCTGGGTTTTTTTTTCAGTATTTATAACATGACTCACCTTCATTAAAACACATTAAATGCAAAATTAGGTTGGTCAGTACGACTTTACATATTAATATATTTATTTGGACCTCCTTTATGGTATACAAAGCCCCTGCAGTTATATCCCTTAGAAATGAAAATACTATGGCCTCAAAACCTATGCAACTAAACCTTGTAGCCAGTCAGCTAGCAAGCTAGCTAATGTTCGGCTAACTGTTACGTAATTAAAAGCTAATAAGCTAGCTAACTTTCCGCAAACAAATATGTATTTAAAACCGATGGCCACGTTTGCTAGCAAACTAGCGTTACATTATACTAATATTTAAGGTGATTATTATACTGCGTAAACTAGTAAGGCTGATGGTAAGCTAGTTAACATTCAGCTGACTGTGATATAATTAAAACCATGTGCCAGGTTTGCGAACAAACTAGCCAACACAAACTACTAAATTTATGCTGGTGAAACTAGTACCGAAACTAGCTAGGAAATTAGTTAACAATAAGCTAACGTACAATTAAAAGAAAGTTTTACATTTTCTTATTTTCGGATTCCTGTCTTAAATAGTTTTTTACTTTTACTAATAAGGGATGTGAAGAGAGGGGCTGCATAATGGTCTCTGCTCTATTTAAAACTCTTTTGCACTTCCCAGGGAAACTGCTGTACTCAGCATTAAGTAACGCACACCGGGACAGTGTTGATGTAATGTCAGAAGCGCACATTCTATCATGATTGCAGTATTTCTTTTCCATAAAGGTTAACATTGTGTACTCAACATACTGTAAACATGTCTAAAAGTCTGCAGCTTGTTTTCTTTTTCTTTGCCGTCAGGTATGTTGTCACACCTCTCATGTGCTATTTGGTTTTAAAATATGTGGTTTTGTAATGAAGTTTAAAAAAAACAAAAAAAAACAAAAAAAAAAAAAAAAGGCAAATGTTCATTGCATATCAGATAGAGAATTGCCAAACCTTTTATCACAGTTTACAAAATAATCATTATATGATTATTTATTTAAAAAATACTCATTGCTAAAACAATATTCCTCGTTCTGGAAAATTTTGTGCATCATCTTTCAACCGTTTCACAAAACTCGAACAGAAATATGAGCTTGCAATATTGTGTATGCTGCAAACACCTTGAAAAGGCGACTGCCGTGACGGTCATGAGATTTATCTTTCCTCCTGAGCAAAAATGATGGCCAGAGATGATGCCTATCTATGCAGTCTCATTCCAAATGCATTGTAATTTCATGTCCATGGTCTCAGTATATTTTACTGATTATCTGAACTTCTAATCTAGTCTAATCTCGAAGATTGGACTACAGCCTTATCGTCACTGCATTTCACTTGGCTTGTCTTTTATTTGTGGATGTTCATGGACATCCACTTTTTTTGATCAATGTTTACACATTTTGCATTGCTTCAATTAAAGTTTAATTTGACTAATGTTAATGGTAATGAATCTAAACACCAAATTAAAGCTGTCATTAAAATGAAGACTGTTAAATGACCATTTTGTGGCTTTTGATCTTTTTATTTTTCATTATTATTATTAGTCTTTTAGAGAAATACATAAATTTAAGGTTACGGTTTTCTCCCTTTAATTAATCAGTAGAATTTATTCCAAAATATAAGAACTTTTACAACTTTAAGATTCAGGATATAATTATCCTAATAAGCAGCCAAAACAGAATGAGTTCTTATTCACACAGGAGCTTCATTAGATCTGAAAGTGCTCGCAGAGTAAGACAGTTCATCAGTAGGTCTGTAAAAGTATAGCAGTAGAGTGTAAGTTGCCAGATCCACACAATATATACATTCAGTAATGTTCTGTTACTGAATTTGTACCATCACATAAAATACATTCACTGTAACACTGAACTTTTGGGGAAAAGATATTTGGAAACCGTAAAACAGTGTAGTTTAAAAAAAACAAATAAACAAAAAAAAAAAACTTGAAATCTCCATGCAATGTGTGTGTGTGTGTGTGGTTCCTCTAGCACCCCTTTTCCACCAACAGGGAATGAGTTCCGTTCCGGATCACTCCAAAATTCAAAATGTTCGGAGTATTTTGCCCAAAAATAAATTGGTTTGGAATCTGATAAGTTGGTTCCAAGATGGAAGCAAAAGATTTTTCCAGTGGGTACCATGATATCATCAGTGGGGGTGTCATTAGTTTGGAGACGATCAAGGTCAAGCATAAATCAAGGACAAATATCTGCAATAACAGAATAAAAGTTCGCAAGTGATCAATGTGATCTGACATCTTGCTACTACTATTTACCCCTGCTGTGCCTTGTGCAATGCCCCCTGTTGATGACGCATCCCAGATTACGATGGTTCCTCTCAAAACTGATAGAAACATGGGCTGGTTCCCTAGCTAGCAAAGAATCCTGAACAGAACCGCTTCGAGAACCAGTTCCCTGTAGGTGGCAAACGGGTACAGGAGGACAATTAAATGTTCTATAAACCACCTTGTACCTGACATTTCTCTTTGAAAATAGTTCCAAGTAGGAAGGCAGAACCATAGATACATCAATAATTGCTAGATAGCTGTTTACGTCTTACACAATTAGAGGTCATATCGGGTAGCTGATCCTTGTCATAAGTAACCCATTTTGTATACAGCGCTGTCAACTATATTGGTATATATTGGTCTTAACACCAAAATAATGCTTAGCAATAATGAAAATAATAAAGAGATTTGTGATCACTCTGAACATGTCAAACAGGTGTGTCAATGTTCAAGCATGTTTTTCATATGTTTATAGCCAACAAGAAAGAAACCAGCGTTTCCTCAACTCAAAAAAACTGGACATTATGACAAACATAAGATGGATTATAGAGATTCTTATCCTAAGTGTTCATTGTGTTCATTTCCAAATACTTATGGACTTGACTGCATTTCCTTAGTGTGGATAGATATTGCATGCTGTTTATTGCTCATTCTTTTTTTTTTTTTTTTTTAAAACACACTTGGTTTTTCCTGGTTTCACAAGGTTGGATTTTTGCCTAAGTACTGCTGTTCGCCGATCCCCTGACTTTACCACTGTGTCTTCACCACATTTTCTGAATTACGTTTTGGATTTGTTTTCCTGGTTTTCCTAATAAACTATGCTATCCACATTTGCATCTCCTTCGAGGTGTTATGACATCTCAATGGTTTCAAAACCATGTATCTTTATTTTAACACAATCATTATTATATTAATGTGGTTTGGAAAAGATGACGAGGCATATTTTTGGATAAAAGGTTTTGAACTTGAGTTCTTTCTTGTGGAAAGTGATTCCTCTTGTTTTCTATTAGTTGTTGGCATAACAGATGCAGTTAATGACAAAGCATTCATGCCCCTTTCACTGAATTTCCTCCATAGATACCCAGTTCACTTACCTGTCATCTGAAAAATCAGCTATCCAAGACGGCATCATGATGATGATGATGATGATGATCCCATGGCTCACAAATATGTTTGACACAGAATGTCCATTCTAGTGTATAATTTCATTCAAATGTTTAACATCTTTGCATATTCCCAACCTTGGTCTTGGACATTTTAGTGGTTTCCTGAATGTAGCACACCCACTTTAATTCAGGAAGGCCAATTAGCTAAGTTGAAGGCATGTTGAGACAGAAAACCCTCCCACAAATTTCTTCACAGAATCACAGATTTGGAATCAATCTTCTAAAACACCAAGAAAAGTAGATTAACAACCTTACCTGTAATGCACAAATACAAAACAGAATGAGGCATGTGAGATTTAGCCGAAAGAATTTCATCTTGAAGTTTATCCTGCTGATTGTTGCTACACCTGTTGTTAATTACATTCACTAGCCTTTGATGAGCTCCATGTTCAGGAGCGAGGCAATGAAAGCTAGTTCAAGCCAAGTTCAGCAGGAAGGTGAGATTTTGAGAAGATGGCTGCTAGAAGAACTCGTAAAGGAAGCCAAAGGTCTGAAGGTCTCCAGAGAGACCAAGCAGCTGATAAACTCAGGAAAAGGAAAGCACTTTTCATTCAGCAGTTTGAGAAGGAAGGTTGTTTCCCCTTTCACAGTATCATTAATATCGTGTTTATGATGAATAAATCCCTGTGTTATAAGGCTGAATTTCTGTTTTGCAACAGCACAAGAACGGATAAATGAAATGGAGGCCAAAATGGACAAATTAATGGCGACACTGGACCGAGCTGTGAAAATAGAGATGATGAAACTGCCTCAGTCTCTTCATACCACGCTGATTAAAGATATAATGAGTGGTAAGTTTATATTTAAATTATTTTCTGTAGATTAAACATGTACTATTTTAAAGCTGCTACTTAACATGGCTGTGTTCCAGCGCAAGAAACGTCTGTTGGGGAAGTTACAATAGCAATCGGGGTGAGTTTGTGTGAAATGTCTCCACCTTGTGGTCAGTTTGTGCAATTGCAGTTTTTTTGGTTTTCTTTTGCTCACTTTTATGAGCATTTTATCTTTGATATTTTTGTATATTTTGTCGCAGTCTGTGTCTCCGGAGATTAGCAAGCCCCTCAGCAGAAAGCCCAGCAAAAGAGGTGATCACACGACCTATTTATTCAGTAGTCAGACAGGAAGTAAACATGTTGGCAAGCATGGTGGTGTTGGCAGATGTGGCAAACTTGCAATACATTTATTTATTTTAATATACATTATTAAAAGTTGAGAAATAAATTGAGAATCTGTAGCAATGAAATTATGCTAAATACATTGTTTTTTATGTATTGCACAAATTACAGAAACTTTTTTTTTTTTGACCCCAGAATCCTAGAACGATCCGTTTTCTAAAAGACCAACAGAAACTTATGGTACTTCGTCTGGTTCATTAGTGCTGTTTGTGCCATCAAAAGGAACGTTAAGCCAGTAGTTGACAAGTTACAGCCCATGCTCTGTGTATTTACTGTCCTGCTCTCTTCTCACACTGTGTATTCACATTCTGTGGTCTTTCTTGCTGTTATATGCTGCACCATGGTCCTGGAGATGTGACCTTTTGTTCCAATGTATACAAGCTATGTAGAGGAATGTGCATTTAAAAACCCACTTGATTTTGCTTTAAAGTTGTTGAAGACCATTCAGAAGTTAAATGTTAATGCCAGCTCTCATGTTGAAATTGTGGCCTTGCTGTACACTAATGTGAAACTAGTTGTTCTAAGTTGGTGGAAGCTTAAGGAGAAGGTTAAGTTTTAACTCCTGTTTAGCAAGGCTTTTAAATGTGCACTGGAAAAAATAAACACAAACCACTCAAGTTAGGTTTTTTTTTTTTTGATGACTTGGCAGAAATTAAATGTTTGCATAAACAAGAAAATATTCATGGAAGCACCTGAGAGCTTTGTTCAGGTTCAAAATGTTTAAATGTAGAAGTCTCGTCTTTCAGTTTAGAGTTTTCTGACTCTGCATGCTGTCCTTAAGGTAAAGCGAGTGCCACAACGGCAGCAGCACAAAGATCCACAGGTCTGGTAAAAACGGATGATGATAACAAGGTACAAAGCCTCCACATGGAGTGTACACTGATTCACTTTTTTTTTCTCTTTTTTTTTTTTTTTTCTCCCAAATAGTCTAACTTGACTTGCCTTTTCTTGCTCTGTTTGAATACAGAGAAGGCCAAGGAAGAAAATGCAGCCCAGTAACAGCACTGGAAATCTGAGGTAGACTCTACAACGGCAGTTCATGCTGCTTTTAAATGTAGTCCAGACAACTTCCAGGAAGACGCTTGTGCTCTACTTTAATTGTTGATCGGAAACCAGTTAAGACATGTCGTTCCATGTGTATCCCTGAGTCCAATACATAATGGGGAATAAAATCTTTTTCATTATCAGGTGCAATCAAGTGTATGACATACAAAGTATAATTCTGGGTGACCCATCAGACTAACATTGGGAACACCTACAACCTTTATTTTAATGTTCTTATTTTACTTCTGTTGACCATCTGACTTTTACCTTGGGTTACTGATGTTCCCTGAAACTAAAGATAATCACAGATGCAGTATCCTGCCTTTTTATGAGTTTGGATTCATGTACATGGATTTTAGTTTACTTGTGCCGTAACTGATTGCGTACTGGCGTTGGTGCTGCTGGATATTTTCTTTGAAGTGCAGCATTGAATAAAACTATGGTTAATTATTGTATGAAACCTAATTGTTAAAGGGGGTTATTTTAAGAACTAGTTCTGAAACCTTAAATATTTGAAGCCTGTGATGTTCTGGCTTCTTTTGCAGATGTGTGTCGACAATCGGGGCCAAGAGAACTCAAGGCCGCGTGATGAAGCTGAGCGACCAAGCTCTTCTGCTAGGTGGTAAAATGAGGTAAGACTTCAATATTGAACAGCACTGGATAGAGGTTCTCTGAAGTGAAGAGAAATCTCTTATTTATTTATTTTTGTTTTCTACAGACTACCAATTCGGTCATTTAGTGACGATCTCTCGGGGCATGCTACTGCCACCATCACCACCTCTCTTGGAGAGGTAAGAGTACTTCATCTTGGAGCTTTGGCTGTGGAAAAATCAGATGTAGTTCCTAAACTGTGTAGCTTGTTTGTCTGGTAGACTTTGTTTCTGTCAGAGGAGAATAAAGATGAGGTCAAACTTGAACTTCTGGATGAGTTGGCATTATGCCAGATGCAAAAGATTAAGGTGAGGGAAGCTTCATTGCTGGTGGGTGGGTGGTTCGTTTTTTAATAAACTTGCATTTATCTTTTGCTTTCAGGAGCTGATGGAGTACCTGTGCAACAAAGTCAAGCAGAACAATAGTTACTGAGGTCTTAAAACTGAAGCTTGTTGGTTTTAATGTTTAAATATTATTAAAATAAATATTTACCTTTTCCTTTTGGTGGTTTTTGAATGTATTAGTCTAGAAATAAGCAAATCTGCTTCAACCTGTCATAACTTGCATACAGATGCTTATAGAAACTAAATGGAATGTTCCATGTTTTTCACAACCCTTTTAGTAAATGCTTCCACTTTTGCCTAGTGGAGGCAAAATGCCAGAGCAACAAAAGTTAAAATATTCTCCAATGTATGTCCATAGATGTTGGGTGACCTATTAACCTAGCTTAGGAAGTATTGCTTCACTTGACATTACTCATTTCATATTTAATGTAACTAAACAAAGTGCTTTATTTTTTTCCCCCCTTAAATGTGAGGGAAGAGGAGGAAAGATGTATGCTGTGTTTCTCTAAAACCATCACATTACCAGTAACATCACTGTCTTTTGTCCCATATTACAACATTGGGTCCATGTTGCTCGGGCAAGGACAACATTCATTCAGCATACTGAATATATTTCTGGAGAGGTCTTAACACTAAGGATACAAACTTCTCTTGGAGCACTTTTGATGCAGCTTTGTGCCAGTTATGAACTGACCTAATGCGAGCTGATTCTTTTTGCTTAAAAACCTGCAACACTAAAATGAAAGTTAAATCCGTTGTATTTTAGACACAAAGTAAATTGTGCACAAAAATAGAAAACTTCCTTTTGCAGAAACCTAAGAGCAGAACTTCAGCCTCATATCATGAAAGAAAAAGACTTCATTGCTCTGAGAGATACTGTTTTTATTTAACTTCATAAACATTTTCCACAGAAGGTATATGCCTACAGCTGCTTTCCACCCAGTGTCATCATACAATTATTTTATTTTTTAATATTTGGATGGTTCAGTGCTTTCCCAGCATGCACCTGGGCTGAAGACAGATACAGGCACGTAAATGTTTTATTTAAACTAATCATAACTGCAGCTCAAAGCTTAAATGACAAACACTTAATTTTAT
The DNA here is from genome assembly GCA_030068235.1 of Notoglanidium macrostoma. Taxonomy (NCBI): domain Eukaryota; kingdom Metazoa; phylum Chordata; class Actinopteri; order Siluriformes; family Auchenoglanididae; genus Notoglanidium; species Notoglanidium macrostoma. The sequence goes on along the minus strand of JAQQZR010000023.1, from coordinate 1,894,327 downwards.
ACACAATGCTGTAGACTTCTTCCAATTCTTAAAATATAGCAGAAAGGAAAAGTAAAAATCTACAAAGAAAAGTAAAAATCAAGCACAAATACATACAAACCAACCTAAAAATTTTATGTTTATTATACTGTCCCAAGGGTGTTTGTGTCTTATTTAAAGGACTTTTCTCTTTTACGGTCTCTCTCTCTCACACGCGCAAACACACTTTACAAATAAAGAAGCTCGAGTCCATGGCCAGAACTGCACATTGGGATTAGTTTTAAATTAGTTTTAAACACTATGCCGACAGCAGCAACACGAACAAAATGCAAGTTACACACCAAGTAAAAGAGAAATGACCTTTTATCTTCTCCTCCGTCTGATAAGAGCTTGCCTGTATGGGGAACTAAAAGGGGAGGGTGCCAGAGAGGGAAGGGGAGGAGCTACGGGCTCATGTGTGCAGGGAAAGCAGCGCACTATGGCTGTTTTTTTAACGCTAACCCCAATCAGACGGAAGAAAAAAACAAAAAACAGAACATGTTTGTTGATCTGATGTTGTGCAACTAGAACATTTCTTCTTCTCTGGATCCAGACAGGTTGGCATGGTCATGCTTACTGATGGGCACACTGCACCCCCGGGCCGTGATGGCCGCCCTCTTCGTCAGAGCTGTCGTTGTAAGCTTCGCGCCGATGGCTGCCGGATGAGCTCTGGCTGACGTCAAATTCCTGCAGGTCCACTTCCTCTGCATCGTCGGAGATTACGGGAGCCTTGGAGCGCGATGGCAGCAGGTCCTCCAATTCCTGCAGGAGTAGAGATGATTATCAGTCCGAACGTTATCATACCCTGCCCTCTAATCAAACTTTAATTTATAACTGTTTAGCTTGGGCTAATAGCTTAAGAACATGTTGCCAAGGCTCTTCGAGCTCAACCAAATGGTGGACAAATTCACTAGTCTCCGGCTCATAGGTGAAACATATTACTCAAGTAATTCAATGAAAACTGAAAGCTAACTACAGCCTGGACATGCTTAGCATCGTAGCTCAATCTTAATCTCGCCAGAAAAACATCCTTTTGCTATATAACATTCCGGAAAAAAAAATTCCATTGTTCAGCTACACAAGGTTGTGTTCATATTTATACTTTAATAGACAAGTTAAAATCAAAACCGACACGTCACATGGGTAAAAATGTGTTCAAATATCTTTGTGTTCGAACTTTACTGAAACTTGCAGACAAATTTATTCAAAGTATTTACAATTTGAACTTACTTTAGCATATGCTCAGAATTAAGAGCTGAACAAAAGGACCAATCAAAACATACATCACGCTCACCGTTAGTTTCTCTGGGCTGATCCATTTGTTCTCTGGGAACTGAACTTCAAACTTGATGAACAGGTCTCCTTTCTCGAAGGGGTTGCGGTAATGTGGCATCCCCTCACCTCTCACCACTCTGACTGAACCTGCAAAACACACAAACAGAGCTATTTTAAATGACCCCTTTGCATGGCACGATAAACCGCTCATAACTGAACAGAGCACATCGTTCGCACATCACTGACCTGGCTCGATGACTTTGCCAGCTGGATATTTCACCATGATCTGTCTGCCGTCCAGATGTTTCAGGACGAACTGAAAGCCGCAAAGTGCTTCAACCAGGCCGATCTTGTGGGTCATGTGCAGGTCATGTCCGTCTCTTTTATATGTCTGGAAAAAGACAAAAAGGAAGGTGATTACAGATCATGACAGACTCTACATGACAAACTATACATGTTACCACAACTAATTAATTTTTATTGTAATTTGATATTAGGGAGAGACGGGTCTAGGAGTCAGACTAACTTAAAGATGCATTAGCTAAGATTTTTTTTTTTTTCAAAATTAGCTCTCCAACAGTTAAGTTGATGAGTTCAAAATTTGAATGATTTTTTTTTTTTTTTTTTTTTTTTAACTACATGACACCACCGCCCCATATAATCTAAATGTCCGGCAAGAGGCTCCTCCAAAGACAACAGGCATTTCAGACAGGAAATCAGCTTTCCAAATGCGCTTTTCTTAGCCATGTAGTACACCTGAACTGAGCCCATGACTCATACAATTATTTCTCATCACGTTCTACATATTTTCCAGCTTATAAATGGCTATAAATAAATAATTTACTTAGCTTTAAAATAAATAACTTGTACATGGTATTGCACTGCTGTAGTCACCCTGCAGCACCCAAAAAAAACCCAAAACCAACTTAAAAAAAATAAAATAAATAAAAAAAGGAGGACAGGATTTAAAACAGAGCATTTAACTTCCTGCCACATCTTTCTAACATTAATCCCCCGAGTGCATGCAAACACGGTAACTATCGCGCTCTACCTGAATGGCATTTACATGTACAACAGATGCTCAACGGTTAAAAAGCTTCCATTTTGCATAAAAACATTATGTGGCTGCCTGTCAGACGGCTAGTCGCAATCATGTTTGCTTAATGATATTTGCCGTGGTGAGATTTAACAGTGAAGACTATGCTAAAATAGCACATCCCCTTAAGCCCTCTCTCATCGGTTTCCATGAAAGCTTGCGTCAGCATGATCTGCCAGGCTATTTTGAAGAGGGCTTCTAGGCCTGGAGGCGACAGGAACACGGAGGCTGCGGCTACAAGTCAGACAAAGAGGCGTCAACAACCGAATGAAACAACTACCAAACCTGAAAACGGAATGTAAACAAATTATTTGTAGGATAAAAATAAATCCATTGCCACTGGACCCGTATGCCCACACACTCAATACTACACACTCCACCTGAAAGTGTTTATGAGAACCATGAGAAAAATCAGCAAGTCTGTCAACATCACCCAACAGCTTTCACAGGAGTCCATTTCTTAAGCACCACCACATAAAACAAAGGGCGAGAACAGCACAGTTCTTCAAACGGGTGAGTGCTTGTGAGCGGAAAATACAGACCACAGCATGGTCACGACACTCTGTCACTGCAATCTGTGTTGCGAACACACATAGCCCGTTATCTGTCTGTTTGCAGTACATTAGACTTCAGCCTGTTGCACTTGCATCAATCCAGGAAAGCCACATTGATGCACTACAAGGCCAAAAGTATGTGCACCCCTGACCGTCACACCCATATGTGGTTCCTCCCTAAACTGTTGCCACAAAGTTGTTAGCAATGACTGTATAGAATGCCTTGTATGCTATAGCATTACAGTTTCCCTTCACTGGAACTAAGAGGCCCAAACATGTGGCTGAATGATCACAAACCACCCACAGCAATGCTCCAAAATCTAGTCTAAAGACTTTCCAGAGGAGTGGCGGTTTAACAAGATCCTACATTCTCTGTCCTTCATTGTATTTATGGTTATAGGGACAGAGGGACGCTGTGGCGGTGTGGATGAGCAGCATACCTCGTGCTCCTTCTCCTGCAGGACGAGGACGATGTCTCCGGGCTCCACGCCAGGCGCTTGATCCGCTTCTCCTCCGAAGGTGATCTTCTGCGAGTGCTTCATGCCTTTGTCCACGTGCACCTCCAGGATCTTTACCTCCTTCACCACTTTCTTCCCTTCACACTTTTTACAGCGGTCTTTCTCACTGATCACTTCACCTACAAACACACATTCCTCATGTTTTATACACGTTCACTGATGGTTCAGCGCACAAACAGGACCAATTCCAGCTGAAGAATGAATGATGGCTAAAAGGACTATAAAAAGTTAGCAGGTCTGGGTTTGAGCTCTACCGGAGCACTTACCTTCACCATTGCAGTCTGTGCAGATGGACTGCATCTGTTGGACCATGCCAGGAGCCAGCTGTCTGATCATGATCCGCATACCACGCCCCCTGCAGGTCGAACACTTCTGCACTGCGCCAGTCTTCCCTCCTTGGCTGCAAACACAAGGAACAATTTATTTCCCCTCATCACTGAAGCCCAACACTTTGGCAAGACAAAGTCATAAAGCTCTCTCTTAAGTTGTTTCTGTAACATAATGTTTTATTCCATTCATTAATTTACTCAAGAGAATAAAAACAGATTTTTGGGGAACATTTCTTACATGGCCAGCATTTTAGTAACTAGACAAACCAAGTCATTCCAAACACTTACCCATTACAAGTGCTACAAAGGACATTCTTGCTCAGTTGTAATTTGGTTGTTTTCCCATTATACAGGTCTTCAAGTGATACCCTACAGGTAAAGAGGAAAAACACCAAATTATAGACCAAAAAAACTGGTCAAAAAACATCGATATGCTGCACACTATTACAGGGTTGCCTTTTTAAGACAAAAAAGTCTTAAAATGCCCATTAAGACAAAAGAAAGAAAAATATACAATTTTTGCTACAAAAACAACAAAAAACATTAAGTTGAAGCAATATGTTTAAATTCATACATATATAGATACTATACATATGCATGTGTGACAGAAATGATGTGTATATTTGATTGGGATGCCAACAGTATTTTCTGTTGTCTAAAGATATCCAAATGCCTGAGAACCTACAATACTAACATGTTAAGGACTATAATCTTGGTAGAATCTTACAGTTTCCCGCGCCATGCACTTTTTAGACGCTCCCTTACTGACTCCATCGCTATAACGCGCTGGTGATCTGCTGTGTTTGAGAGTTTAGCTTAAGTGGAGGTTAACAGGAGAACATGCAAAAAAAAATATTTGATTGTACTTGGTTCTCTGCCCTCTCCAGAGTAATGAAATACACAATTTACAAAAACAAGCAAAATGAAAATGAGAGTGGCGCAGGCTGTACCTCGCCAGACGAGCCAGAGCACTCATGGTTATCACGGCAACGATACACAAGTAACGCATACTCACAGGCCATAGGATTTTGCAGTTATCATACTGTTTTACTGAATAATGAAATATCTGATGAGACAGAGCTTAAGACCACGTGCCAATAAAAGTAATACTTTAAGACACACGATGACCTTAAATTTAGCAAATCTTTTACTTTAAGACTTTTTAAGGATTCAACGGAAATCTGCATTAAGAGCATGGTTTAAAAAAAAGAACTAGATCAGAGCTAAAAATAAAACAGGTTAGCATCAGAGTTCAACGATAACCCACCGCTACACATTCCCCTTTCTGCACATCACTAAGCCGCTGGAAAGGCCATGACTCACTTGAGAGGGTGCACCATGTCGTCCCCTCTCCGCCGGCCGCCGTTCCGGCTGCGCCCCTGGCCACCCCTGAAGCCAAACAGGCCACCGCCGAAAATGTGAGAGAAGATGTCGTCCATGTCAGTTCCTCCCCCGCCCCCTTCTCGCAGGCCCTGCTCTCCATAGCGGTCGTACAGCTCCCTCTTCTCTGGGTTAGTTAGCACTTCATATGCAAAGCTGATCTCTTTGAACTGAAAGTGAAGGAGAGAAAAATGTCACTGCTCAGCTATTCTAGCCTACCACTTCTATTCAATTATCTCGAAATTCAAATATGATTCAGAAGAGTGTAATAGAGTCTTGAACACCACATTACTAAATACTGGAAATTAAGCATCAGACTCATAATTACAGCTCATTGCTTTGCAGTCTCAATCATTCAAATGATTCATTGAATCCATCCGTTCATTTTCCATTTAAATGTTTCCTAATTACACTAAACTTTACCATTATAGAGCTACAGAATTCTACAGAACATAAAACTACCACATTCCTCATAATTACCGTCCATCTGTGAGGCTCTCTGGTAAAACCTGCTCATCATTTTGCATCATTGTTGGCGTTTGACCACAGGTCCTTAAGGATAAACACCGATCATCATATTTCAGTGCAAATAAGCAGAATAGCTCGTTTATAAACCCTTACCTTGTCTCCAGCATTTGGGTTCTTGTCAGGGTGATATTCCTTTGCCAATTTGCGGTAGGCCTGAAATAAATGTACATTACAAAGGGTTAAAACAGCAAGGATTTTCTTTAATAACAATGACAAGTAGCCTCATATGTATATTAAGGAGTAATGTATATAGATTAGGTTGTTAATTTAATTACAAAACTTTTTATTGCATTTAATCACTTCAGAACTCTACTATACAGAGTTATTCATCAGTCATCCATCACATTTTTATTCCTTTCGCTCAAGAATCGGCATTTTAAATGACAAAACTGATGGACGTTATGGCAACCTAACATGCATGTGTAAATGTTTGTTGGGGCCTTTTTAAAAAATGTTAATATATTTCGGTGCCAAATGTTTCATTCGCTCTCTGTTTTAACACAATTAGTTACTTGTGGCTATGTTTGGCAGCCGTTAAGCCTGCTTCAGCAACTTTGAGCCACTGCTGGTGACCGTCCTGAACCCGAAACAGCTCTCCAGCTCACAACAACCAATCACTGATCAACACTGTTCCCCAGTGACCGATCACTGATCTTGGGCATCATCTATTTTTTCCTACCTTCATACAGTCATGACATTTCACCCCTCTGCCCAAAACAAGTAAATAAAAACAAAGAAACAAAAAAAAATATTAACCATCTTGCACTGTAAACTCCAAAGACAGGGTCATTGGTGTGAAAGTTAAGTGCTTGGGAAATCTGGAAACACCTCCTCGTTGAAGAGTTAAAAAGATCACCCTTGGTTTTTCAACATCACTCCATTTCCTTGTTGTCGCAGCATCTCAGTACAGCAGCTCCATATACTTTTAATAGAAAGAGGAGCATCTGTAATTTTTGACAGTATTGAAAATCATATCGTCAGGATTTCTAAATACCCCGGTATACCGCAATATCCCCCAAGCCTAATCACCACTGTTCCCCAATGATCAATCCCTACTGTCTCCATCATCGCTCTTCTTGGCGATATTAACAATAAAAGCGAGTTCCTTCATCTGTAACCTTTCCTGCGGGTCCATTTCCGGACTCCTCTCAATAGAGATAACAGCATTTTGTAAATATTTAAATGGCTTTTGGTGCCATGACTGAAAGTCTGGTTCCTTCTACAAACGTCACAACTACATCCTACTTCTTCTGAAAAAACAAAAAAGAAAAAACCTCTTTTGTCTTAAAACATGCTTTGGTACTCCAATTACCATGGCGACTCAATGAATACACAAATAAGTCTATGGCATCATGCGGCGACTTCCTCCTGAAAAAATGTCAGCAACACTATCTACACATGTTAGTTTAGCCCCATGAACACATGTGGGCATATCACCATCCCTAGTTAGGTCCTGGTTTGTAGTTTAAAAGTGAGGTAGTTAGAACTAATTAATTAAATAGAAAAGTTGCGATCGAGAACATGCTAATATCCCGTTAGCGTGATGACGAAATTGCGTACCTGCTTTCATAGTGAACAACTTTTGTTAGCTTCACTCAGCTAGTTAGCCAGATATCCTGTTAGCTAGCAACACGTTTCGCTTGGTGATAGACAGCTAGTTAGAGTTTTACTCCTAACCATGACTAAGAGCTCACTGTGAACTTTATTACACTGTAGTTTTTGAGATGAGTGGAATATAATACAACGAATTAAGGCCTGCTATGCTAAAGCACAAAGCTAGCTAGCTACCCACGCACCCATAATTACAAAAAAGTTGTTTACTATCCAGGACACCACTCATTAAAATATATAAATACCAAACACAAAGTTCTGTGTAAAATAAATGAACTTATGAAATGAAATGAATAAGTGAAATTATTTTTAAGCAACAATACGTTGATATAACAACTGCGTTTGAGCCAGAGTTGACCTTTTTTTTGTTAAAATGACCCAGTATTGTTTATCTGACCACATAGAAATGTGAATCCGATCAACACTTCAAAATGTTTTAGTGAATATTACCAAGTTCGTTTTATTTTTTTGTGTAAGAGTATATAGTGGCTAATTTGTCACGAGAGAAAGAGGTGTGCTAGCAAAAGCCGGTGAACAGGCCGGTTGAACGTAATGCTAATGACGCTAATGCTAGGTAGTTAACAAGAAACGTGACAACTAAATTTGGCCACTTAAAATGGTTAAAAGATAGATAAACGGCGAATCAAATATACAATAAATATTTAACCGTAAAAATACTATAAAAATATTTGTATAATAATCACAGGTGCCGGCTAAATCCACTAGGCCTCGTTTCATAGGCATATGGCGTTATCACGGGAGGCATTTCAAATCGCTTCCTAAACCACTATGTAGGGCGCAAAAGTCAATATAGTCAGAGCCTATGTAGTGCACTTCAGAAAGGAAATAGGCAGTAATTCGGATTACGGCCCCTACTCTTGCTATCCAAGGAGCTAAGTGGCTAATCCGTCCTTCCTGATTCTGATAGCCACACACCAGAGACAGACTAAGGTTTAAAATAAAGCGACACGGCAGTGTTCCTCGATTGTAAACCGACAGTGAACGATTTCTAACACTTTAATTTACCTTTTTGAGCTCGTTTTCAGACGCTGAGGAAGACACACCGAGAATGTCGTACAGTTTTGTGTCAGCAACGTTCGCCATGGTGAAGCTCAGCGAAGGGAGGTGAAATGAGGAAACGAGCGCATGCGCAATGGGACTACTTTAACCTCCTGTATGTATGCGCATGCGCAATGTGACGCACTTAATGCTTCCTTCAAGTTCTCCCTTTAGTTATTGTGAAAACGCGTTTCCAAGCTAAATGGACTGAAGACGAACTTCCTTTCAAGTCAAGTCAAGTGGTTTATTGTCCTTCATATTATATATCTTGTATACATTTGAGCGAAACGTTGTTTCCTCAGGACCATGGTGCAACACACGAAAGTACAATGGCACAGTACACAGGACCACATAAAGTGCAGATATGTGACAAGTGAAAACAATACAGTAAATACATAGAACAATGAACACACTGGACAGTGCACGTCATAGCCAGGACAACAGAGCAATGTTGAGTGGAAAAGCCAATACAAAAAAGTCTGAAAACTATTGACTGTTTTAGCAGCAATCTACTGTGGTAGCAGCGATAAGAGAGTCCATCCATCCATCCATCCATCCATCCATCATCTTTACCAGTATCTATCCATCAGTGTTGTGGGGGAAGCTGGAGCCAATCCTTTGGACTTTGTGCAATCTGGGCAGGCACTATAAGAAAGTCATAATAGTTCAAGTGGCTTTTATTGTCATTTCAACCATATACATGTGGTACAGTGTATAGCGAAATGAGACAACGTTTCTCCAGGATCAAGGTGCTACATATAAAACAACACAGAAGTACAAAGGTGCACGTGTGCAACAGAAGACAACACAAAGTGCATGTGTTCAATGTGCTAGAAAATTGCCAAACATGGCAAAAACTACATAAAGTGCAAAGTGTGCAAATGTGCAAACATAACGAGAAGACAAAAACACTGTCATGAGACAGTGCAGACATCACGAGACAAGACAGTGCAGCGCTAGTCCAATGTAATGTGCAAATGTGCAAAATTGTAGAGGTAGATGTGCAAAATTTTAGAGGTGCAAAATGTGCAGAATTGTAAAGGTAGATAAGTGTACATTTTTGTGTGTGTGTGTATGTGTGTGTAGATGAGTATACATTTTTGTGTGTGTGTATGTATGTGTGTGTGTGTCAGTCCAGTCCCTGAGTGTTCAGGAGTCTGATGGCTTGGGGGAAGAAAGTACAAAGTCCGGCAGTGAGGGCCTGAATGCTTCTGTACCTCTTGCCAGATAGCAGGAGGGTGAAGTGTGTGTGAGGGGTGTGTGGGATCTTCCACAATGCTGGTGGCTTTGCGGATGCAGCGTGTGTGGTGAACGTAAGTGATAGAGAAGAGAGACTCCGATGATCTTCTCAGCTGTTCTCACTATTCGCTGTAGGGTCTTGCGGTCCGATATGGTGCAGTTT
>JAQQZR010000023.1:1868095-1878787 GCA_030068235.1 Notoglanidium macrostoma | reverse complement strand
TTTTTTGTGTGTGTGTGTGTGTGTGTGTGTGTGTGTGTGTGTGTGTGTGTGTGTGTGTGTGTGTGTGTGTGTGTGAGGATTGAAGGGAGTGTCCATAAGAGCAACGCAAATATTTAATACTCATCACCTTCAAGTTAACGATGCAAATAATCCATGAGTTAATGCTAAGTAACAGTGTGAGCCCTAACTATTGACTTATAATAAAGTACACAGTTAAAATGGCTTCCTGGTTTCACTCACAGATATACAATCTAGAGCCCTAGATGACAGAGTGCACACTACAAAGTGCACACTACTCCAGTATACTTATGCTGTTCTTTGATGCTTTTTTAAACAACTTTTTGATTAAAAGTCCACCATGTAGGATTCAACCATTTGAACTTCAAATGTTTATTAGAGTGTACGGTGGCCATCAGGTGCCCGTAATGTATTTCCAAGTACTTACATTCACACTCCCTTGCTTTTTCTGTGTTAAATAATATGTATGATACTTCATTTTTCAATATTTGGAATCTCAAACTTGTTTTCCAGCTCCAGCAAACACTGATTCCTCTTCTTTCTTCTTCCTCGTCTTCCTTTCTTCTTCTTTGTCGTCCTTCGGTGCTTCCTTCCGGATTCACACTGCCGCTTGTAAAAACATGAAACGTGGCTCATTCTAAACTTACAAAAACACAATGATTCGTAGTTACAGGTAATTATACACTAATGAAAACATACTTATAAATTCATACTTATAAATTATAAATAAGTTTATAATAGAGTATATACTCTATTTCAATTAATAGATGTCCTCAAAATCCTACATAGTGGACCTTTAAGATATGCAGCAGAATATTTGTTATTTTTTGTTTTCTCCACCTGATTTTTCTTGTATATAGTACTATAGGGCTTTCTGTGATTAAAAAAAGAAACAAAAACAAAGAAAGTCTTACCCTCTGGTTCCATAATGTAATGTGGATTTTTTTTGCTCTGCAGAAATAATGACTTTTTGTGCCTTATTCACCCATACATCAGTGAATTTTTTCTGTTTAGTTTGACATAAAATAATTTAGCCAATTTTGCTACCTAGCTAACACATTTGCAACAAAATTCTTTCTGCATTTTTGGGAAAAGTTTGGGAATCTTTTTACAATACGTCCATAGAAAACCATTCATTTCACTGCACTGAGGGAGAACCAATATGGCAGCCAGGAAGGTTCACTATATTTCATTCAAAATGGCATCTTCATCTGTCTAGGTCTCTGTCAGTGCTGTTCCACCAGACATTTCAGAAAAGTAGTATCATTATAGACTCCTGCATTGATTCTGCAACAAGTACGCATGGCTGACGTCAGAGTGCCGAGTCTCACATGGGGGTCCCTATATCAATATAATATGCAACAAATTTTTGTAGTTATTATAGTGTGATATGTAGAACAAGAGTATGCATTTTGGTATTTGGCATGACTCACTTGAATTGGATTTCAATTGAAACAGAGATCCACAGGCATGTCCTTCCAGAAATTCCAGAACTTTCGGTATGAGCAACTGTTTTATGTCTCTTCCATTAAAAATATCAAACAAAATAGCGAGTTAAAGGTTGTACAGACTCTGAAGATCCTACATTGTTGCACCTTGCCACAACTTCCCAAGAACTTTCATGGGTACTGTTATATACCAAAATATGGATAATTCTGGATTCGGATTAGTAACCACACCACGCTGTACCACAGTGTGTGGTGGAAAAGCACTATTATAGGTATATCTGTGGTTCCACTCTGTCCACTTGTTCTGACACATGGCAGGAAGGCTGGGTTTATTGTAATGAAACAGGAAATGAAGGATACATCTTGAAGGGTTTGAGTCATTAAGGTCATTGTGAATGTCTAGTAGAAGTAAATCAAGGTGACTGGATTGGTTTTCTTGAAAACACCTTGACTTTTTACTAGACACAAAAGAAATAAAGGACAATAAAAGAGTATGTGATGATCAGTCTTTTCTGACTTTTCTTTCTTCCTTTACTCCTCCTCTTCCTCCTTCCAGTCTTTCAAAAGTCCATGGAAATGGAGCGCTGACCTGCATCCGGTACAATAGTGGTATTGTTGCTGCGAACCCCGCCATGGTTACGGATGCTGATGCTGCTGCATCCACTTCCAATGCTTCCTGTAGCACCACCCACAGCCCCACCGATAATCCCGCCCACATTCCCACCCATGGCCCCGCCCCTTCCATAGATCTCACACGGGATTTCCTCCATGACCCGGTCCTCGATGACCTGCTCGGCGCACTCGTGAGTCTGTTTGTAGCCATAGCAGCTCTTCTTGTAGCTCCCCAGGCCGCTGTTGTTGAAGGTCTTCAAGGGCTGTGGTTTGGAGAAGTCGTTGTGATATGACAGCTCCATGGAGCCAAGAGCACTGCGGTTTTGCTTTACACTTCCGGTGCCACCACAGTGGTGCTCATGAATGCAGCGAGATGTCGTGGACGAACGGCGTAGCTTCTGAAAGCTCTCGAGCTCTTCGTTCAGCTCAGCGAGGTCAGATGAAAGCTCTTTGTCTCGCAGGGAAAAGAGCTCATAGTGTGGAGGGTCAAACGCTTCCTGGATGCCAGATTTGTTGAAGACAGCTGGACGGCGTGACACCACCTTTTTACGTGGCTGCTTCATCTGGACCAGGATGGAGATGATTAGCAAAACAAGCACCACGCCAGAGGAGATGCCAATAACCGTGCCGTGGGTCTTGGTGATCTGGTGGAACAGGCCCTTAGACTTCCGCTCTGTGGCGTCATGGAAAAAGGAAAGACTTTGTTAGTCAGACAGACAGACAGGCAGGTTGCAATTTTAGAAAAAAAAAGTTATTCAGGGGTTCTTCTTTCTTTAAAGGGTAATTGAGGGATTAAGGGTTCATAGCTTCCAAAATGGTTCTACTTGGAACATTTTCTGATAGGAAAACACTGTTGTATGATTCTATATAGAGTATTGAGGGGTTTCTAAGAACGTAAATCTGGTTAAATGATATGATGGATCAACAAATGCACAGGCAGACAGACAGATACATAGATTGTACTCTTTTAAAAAATGGTTCTTCAATTAACCTCTTCTTTAATGGTCCATTGGATAATTGGCTTCCATATGGAAACCTTTCTAATTGGGACACACTGTGTTGTAGAGATCCACATAGAACCTTTAAAGGTTCCCCAGAGGCAAAACTGAGGTACTGTTAAGAGATCTAATTTTCAATTTTTTGGCTATATGCTAAGATATATAAATATATGGATGGATGTATACATGGATGGATGATGAAAAAGACAGACAAACAGACAGACAGACAGACATACAGACAGACAGACAGACAGACAGACAGACAGACAGATAGATAGATAGATAGATAGATAGATAGATAGATAGATAGATAGATAGATAGATAGATAGATAGATGAAAGAATAGAAAGTTAAATACAAATTAAAGATACATTGCACATTGAGAATGAGATCACATTGTAATGACTGATGTCCATCTGTTTATTAGTCATAAGAAAATGCACTTCAAGCAACCTTTTCTGTCACTGCCCATCTCTCTGCTCTGCTACAGTGAGCAGCTTCTTCCAAACAGCTCTGCATTACTGAGTGACTGCACCTAAACTCTGCTCCTGATCTACTTATATAACACAGTAGCCAGAGGCAAAGTTCATTCCACAAATGTCAGTCTGGTCTGCACCACCAGAAGCTAATTTAAGGACAAACTCACCCTTGCAGTGGTTCTCATCCCAAGGGTACACACAGTTCTGCACGCCGTTACACACCAGAGAATTGTTGATGCACATATTACTGTGGCAGAAGAAGGTGTTTCCATTGCAAGGAGCTGAAACAGAAGACCACACTGTCAACACAATGGCAACCTGAGAGGAGAAAGATGTAGAAATTACAACTACAGCAAAATAGCTTTCAGTCTGTCCTTGTTTAAGTTGTGTAGAATGATCTGTACAAGGGTTAATTTTATGGAACAAAAATGTAAATTTTAGTCCAGGGGCTGTAAGCACAGGCTTAAGCACTATTCAGAAGTTGCATGAGAATTTCACACATAGGGAGGTGTGTGAGAAAGCAGTAGTGAGTCTTATTTATGCAAGATTGTAATCAAGATTTTGAAATTGCATGACATCGATTCAAGTGAGGAGCAGTAAGTCCTGATACACTTTCTGATAGTATGATGTAACCATAATAACAACAGTTTTATGTAAATGGAATTCAAGGCCATAAATATAACACTATTAATTAATAGTACAGTCATTATAAAACATAGATAAAAAACAGTTTTCTTTTTTACAAGGGGGACATCAGAGGAGACCCAACTTAGTCAGAGACATTGCTCAGCTCAAGGAATTAATGGTTTTATTTTTGCATAACGTTATGAATTAACTTAAAATTGAGCTTTAAATATATCAGATATGTTCTCTGACAGATTACCCTTTAAACCATGGTCATTTTTCTTTACAGGAGATTGCATCGAATGATCCAAACCACTGACTTTCCTTATATAAATTTGAGAACTTAAAACAGTGAATTTAATAGCCTACATCTCATGAAGACACATTACAAATCTGTGACCTTCATTTAGTATCTTGTCTCTTCACTGTGGATACACAACATAAAAAAAAATTAAATATAAGACTGAAAAAGGAACAATTTGATTAAATGTCAAGGTCAATGCGGTGCTCCTGTGGTAGTTCCTCTCATTTGATAGACAGAGGGGTGTATGGGGTGCCAATATTTTCTACATCATTGCAGATGGGCTACAGACAGTAATTGAACACCTACACAGTGACCTGTATGGTAGGTTTACTTATCAAGATCAGAAAGAAAGAAGACAGAAAAGCAGCCGAGTGAAAGAGGGCGAGAGAGCAATGGAGAACGAGAGAGATGCGTGGGTAATGGAAAGTGACGTGTCGGCTGTAGAGAAAAAAACATCCTTGGCTGATTCAGCGAACCTCGACTCCTACACCTCCGCCGCCTCCTCCTACTCTCTCCCTTGCTCTCATCTCTCTCTGACTTCTTGTTCTCCATCATGGATCTTAAATAAGTACCATGTCTTTTTCACATTCTCTCTTAGTTCAAAACTCTTCCTCACTCTCATTCCCCAGCAAATCTCTCTCACTGGCATCAAAACACTGCTGAATGCTGAACATTAGCCACAGATACACATACACACACACTCTAATGCGTGTTTTTCAAATGTGTCTAAGTGCATGTGACAGCGGGATGAAGAGGTCGTAACATGCAGTGAGCTGCAGATTCTCCACCACTTTCACTTCCAAACTCATTAACTACTTCTCACTTCTAAATGAACACTGAGTCTGATGTGTTTGAGACAACGTGCATTGTGTAGTTAAATGAGAGAGAGAGAGAGAGAGAGAGAGAGAGAGAAAGCAGACAAGATAATGATAAAGTAACAAAGACAATGAGAAGAAAGAATCATAAAAAGATCAAAAGAGGAATTGGAATGCCAAACCAAAAAAAAGAGATGGGAGGTAAAAATGGGAGAGAGACTAAGAGACAGAGGAAAAAAAATTAAAGGATGTGAGCAAGACAGGTTTAAGATGAGCAAATATGGAATAGAAAACAGAATATGAAATAAAAATCTTTAGAATAAAATATACATAAGCAAAAGGTTACGTAAAAAGGGAAAAAGGGAAAGCAAACAAAATTAGAAGAGAGCTTAAGAGCATGGGAGAGAAAGACAGAGAGAGGGAAAGACAGACAGACAGAAAGAAGCAGAGAGAGAGGGAGAAATGGAGTGAATAATGTGGGATGGAAAATAACAAGAACAAGAGAATAAGTGACAGAAAGTATGGGAATGCAAGAGAGAGAACACGGGGAGAGGGAATAACAGAAAAAAGAGGGAAGAAATGGAAGGGAGAGAAAGGAATCAGAAACTAAAAATAATGTAATTATTTACATTATTATAGTAATTATTACATTATATAGGGATTATAAGGGAGAATGGGAGAAAGAAAAGGATAGAAGGACCGAGATAAAACAAGAAGGAGAGATAAAGGAAATGGAAGAGAAGGAAAAGATCATGAGAAATAGAGAACAGAAAAGGAAAGCAAGAGTAAGAGATAATGAAGAAGTGAAAGAAAGAGACCAAGTGATGATAGAGAGATAAAGAAAAGGAGAAATAAAAGGCAGGGAAGAAGATGATCTGTTTTAAACAACTTATTTATTTTCTACGTTATGAACACATTTAAAAGCATTAAGAGTTCTTTGGTTGTCCCTCTTTGGTAACCCTTAAAGGTTCTATGTACTACAATCTCTTTTTATATCAGAAGAACACTAAAGTTAGAACCCTTTCTTGGAAACTATGAATCCTTAATATCCAATAAACCTATGAAGAACCCTCCCTTTTTAAAAGTGTACAAAGTACCATGACAGTTTAGCTCATTCTTAAATATCTGTCAGGTTCTAGATATTAAGAAGAAAATAATAAGCAATAAGGTGGTGTTTCTTCAACAACGCACCGAGTTAATACATGCACTCTGAGAAAAATAGGGTTCTTTGAGGGTTCTTTAAGGGTTTACTGGATAATTAAGGGTTCTTATTTATATATTTTTTAAAAAGGGAGCTCTTTTCTGATATGAAAGCACTTGGTTGTAGGGTTCTACACAAAACCTTTAAGGGTCCCCCACAAGGACAGCGGAAGAGTGTAGACTATAAATCAAGAGATGAAAATGTTGAAAAGGGAGACACTGAAAATTGGAGAGAGAGAGAGAGAGAGAGAGAGAGAGAGAGAGAGAGAGAGAATATGAGGGAGAGAGACAGGTGTGGAGCATCAGACTTGCTCTCTCTCTCTCTTTCTCTCTCTCTCTATCAGCAGCACATTCACAGAGACAGCCCGAGCCGCTTCTCTGCTTTATAAAGATTAATGTGTCTGTTACAGCTTTAGATTGGACTTTGTTCGTCCACTGAGAGGAACATACGGAGCTCTCGGTGCTGAACACGTTTCAGAACTGACCTCACTTCCCACAGGACTACGACGTTTCGTCCGGAATACAGTGTCTATCAGGAACCATTATGAATATAAAGACATCTGTCTCGAGCTCTGAGAGCGAGCTGCAGTAATATTATTTTTCTTTCCTTCATTGACACAGTTTGTGGTGGAGTTTGTTCACCGTTTGATTGATGGAGGCAATAAATCCAGGTTTCAGCCTGCTGCTCCGATGCTGTTTGCTACCTCTGAGATGAAGGTCACGCCATGCGCTTTGAGCTACAGCACTGACCAAACAATTCTGCGTTAATTCCACTGATTATCCAGCCATTTAATACAAATAATACAGACTAGCACTGGAGCAAGTCGCTTAGCTGTAATTATCAGCAATTTATGCACAGCATTTAAAAAATGCAGATATCAAACACAGGTCCTGCCAAATGACTACACTGAGGGGGGAAAAACTCATTTACCTTTTTTCATTCATCAAAGGCAGATAAATGATGTTCTTCTTTCCATTAAATCTGATCCATTAGCCTGGAAAATGTGCTAGCCCTTTTCTGAATTGCACAGCGAAAAAAAGGCTGAGCGAGAGTAATGGCCTTTTTTGATATTGCTTCTGTGTAATGGCATTAAGTTTAATTAACTTTACACTTCTGTCAGAATGGATTTTAACTGCTGGTGAGCTCTGAGCTGCTCACAAGGCACACTTTATCAACAACAACTTATCTTAGTCGATCTTTTTCTAACTCTTGCATTTAGATCTTCAGGTGAGCTAAAAGAATACAACATGGAGATGCTTAAAACAAAAAAAGCTTAATGTGGACCAAAACAAGGAACAAGTCTGTCCAGATCTCTCCACTGCCCAAAGAACAAATCAGTCATTCAAAAAGAAAATCATTTTCATGTTAAGTGTATATGGAAACAGCTTAATGTGTCTTAATGTGTTATAAAAGAGACCTAGAAACACTATATTTGTCTACTGTCACAAGAATGACACCATCAGCACATAAGCTTTTTTTTTGTAAACTATTTTAATAAACAGCATAACATGGCTTAACATGTGAACACATCAACCTAAAAACTCCTCAAACGTTTCTCAAAAATTTCTCAAACGTTTTATTGATCGTAACTACTATCTACTGTCAGTACACGGGTGCTATAAGGTGCCTTTATTTCAGTAAATTTTTCCGATTACTGTTTTATCATTTGGGTTGTAGATAGTAATTTTGGGGAAAAAAGTGTCTAAGAGATTTAGTGTCACGTATCTTTGTTTTGGTACATTAAACACATGCATTTTAGAACATTCCATAACATTACATTTCCAAACCCAAAGCTGCATTGGCTTTGACTATGCAGGTAGAAAACTGTTGCACTTTGCTACATCACTTTACCTTTCGTGTACGGTAATATATAACTGAGAGCTAAAATCAGAGCGTAATGCTGCGGGCTAAGGCAGATCTAGCTTTTATATATTTCATGGCTCTGTGTGCTGCAGTGCCACCTGCCTGGAGCACATTAAAGGATGAAATATAAATGAGGTTTCAGAACTTCCATAATCTGTACTGGGTCTTAAAGTTTAAAGCTGGATTAGATAGGTATCGATTAGGTATCACCCTGAAGTGTTTTATTCCTCTTATACCATAGCAATTTGCCAATGATAAAATTTTTTTATTCATTAGTCGAAGTCATATCATACATTTTAACCAATGGAAAATCAAAACAGGAGAGTTTCTGTTCTCACTTTAAACAGAAGTGTAAAAGAACTTTAAACAGTCATTCCCTCATCAGCCTCTCTTTTTTCTCTGACAAAAAAAATTGCTTGTCATGTTAGTGAGAAACTACAAAGCGTAAACACTTCCCATCTGTTAGGAAGCGCTGACACTGAAGACTCCTTCCATAAATGTTACATAAGCATCTCCAAACAGAAAGCTTCAACATATCTATGATTATATATTTTTGTTTTTAAAAATAACAACACATTTTTTAAAAATCTGTTTTAAAAAACGTCCATCATACAGCTCTCTGCAAATGAGCTGTTACTATAGAAACAATCAGGTAACAGAAACAGTGCATTAATATAAATATAATTTATGTTAGTGCAGGAACTAGCATCAGAGCTGCTGTTATAGAAAATTAACCAACACCTTCTAACTTGAGAATTCAATAGAGCTGTGGTATAAATCCAAATTACAGCCTCATTACTGTATAATATCTTTAACCACCTTATCAGTATATGTATGATTGCATAAAAACTAAAACTAACCTGTTGGTTAGTTATATAATAAAAATTATAGTTAGTATAATAAAAATAAAGAATAAAAAAAACTGATGAAAAGATGATTGTTTTACATGGGAACTGATTTTTTTTTACTTGTCTCTCAAATTCAAGCCTTAAGTGGAGGCCACACCAAAGCAAGCTATGCATTCATTTTTAATTGCCATATTTCAGTATACTGAATTTTTTTTATGCATTTAGTCCCTTATATTTTTCATATTCAATCATAGCAATAATACCCAGGGCAAATTAGAATAAAATAAAATACTTGGAACCTTAATCTCAGTTCTGCCAGGTTGAATATGCAGCCATGTTGAGTTATCAGTTATGGTCCTATGTGTGAAAGTCAAATAAAGAATTCATAACAATGAATCATGCATGAAGCCTGGTAGGCAAGTGACATGAACTAATAGCCAGCAATTTTTAGATGATGTTATGTATGTATGCTCTCAGGAGAGAGACTGTTGTATTTGCAAAAGCTTTCCAACAGAAAAAAATTATTTTATTTGGGGGTTTATTTGGGGATTTTCATTAGCAAATGGCATACATTTTTAGTGCTAATCTATTAAATAGATTTTAAGCAGACTTTTATTGTCAATATTGTAGATAATCATCAGGAGTTCTGAAGCTTGCACACTAAAATAATAGAAAAAAATTAAACCCTTCATGAATTAGTAAATAATCTAATTTCTTTATAAATATAAGACCTGTACATAGCTAAGAAACTGACAGAAGGACATCATGTAAAATTCAAATATTCTGACATTTTATTTTTATCATGGATTAATTTTATTAACATTATTTAGGATTTTGCCTCAGATTTGTTTTTATGTTTGCATGAATAAATAAAAGATGTCAGCTTACCGGTAAACATGCACTAAATAATTAAAATCAAAATTTTGGTTTGCTAACATTTTCTACCCAAATTAAGATAAATTGCCCAATTCCTGAAAAGATTCAATCCAGCCATTCATCTGTCCTTTTATCATCCATTCATCTATCTGTTTGTCAACCTGTCTTTCTGGAAGGTTGTCTGTCTGCCTATTCATCCATCTAGCTATCTAGCTATCCATTCATCTTTCTATCCATTCATTCATGAATCCATCTATCATTTATTTATTTATTTCATCTATCCATCTGTCACACAGCCATGCATCTAACCATCTGATTCTCATTCTGTCTTTCTATGAGGCTGCCTTTCTGCCCATCCATCTAGTTATCTATCCATCCATCCGTCTATACATATATAGACATCCAATAATCCATCCAATAACAATAAACCATCTAACAATCGATTCCCATTCTGTCTGATTCTCAATATGTACACTACAAGTCAAAAGTAATAGACACACCTTCTCTTTCATAGGTTTTTCTTTTTTTGTTGTTTTTTACATTGTAAAACAATACTGAATACCTCAAACTATGAAGCAACACATATACTGAATTATGTAGTAAACA
>JAQQZR010000023.1:1827967-1838747 GCA_030068235.1 Notoglanidium macrostoma | reverse complement strand
CCTATGGGCAATTTAGAGTAGCCAGTTGACCTAATCTACATGTCTTTGGACTGTGGGAGGAAACCGGAGCACCCGGAAGAAACCCATGCACGCACGGGGAGAACATGCAAACTCCGCACAGAAAGTCACTGGGTGACGCGGGGATCGAACCCAGGACCTTCTTGCTGTGCTGCCCAGGTTAAAGTCATATTAATGGAATTCTGGCATACAAGTAAATGAGACCTCGGGGTAAATGCTGGACTGAAAACCAGAGAATGCTATGCAGCAATACAATGCTGAGTTACAGCAGAGACTCGACTCAGCGGGTTAGCGATCTACGTGATGATGAGTATCAGTTTTGATGGCAGTATTAACATGAAAGTTGAAGCACTGGAAGCTGATCAGTTTCAGCAGAGTGTACGGATGAGGAGTTGAGAGAGCTGGACAGAATAAAGGGCTAAAGCACCGCTGCATCCAGTTGAGGGGGAAAAAAAAATCAGTATGGCATTTCAATTCTTTTGCTGTTTCCAACCTACAGAAACCACTATTACGTTATAATACAGATTAACAACAATATAATTAAAATACAAAGACACAGTGTACATGTCTGTAATTTTTATTTTGGAGACTTCCTCAAGCCTTCAGCGAGACTGAAGAAAAGGCCTGAGGCATCTCCTCTGGCAGAATTTGTATCTCTGTTCCGCTTTTAACAGCTCTTTGCTTGTACTGGACTTTGTCTTACTTATGCCAAAGGCCCTTCGCATAAAAAGTGTCAATCAACATCAGAGTCCCCTTAAGATCAAGAATGTGAAACATGAGCTAGGTAACTAGCCAGCTAGTTAAGGTAGCTAATGTTAAGGGATATTAGGCTATTAAGCATGGGAGGACTTGGGGGTTGGCATGGGGGTATTTTTAATTTGCATATTCATATATGTTCGTAGATGATATGAATGAGCGTGATGGTGTAGAGATGTTCCTAGACAATTTGTAGTGATTTCTTGCACATTAAAAAAAACTTAATATATTTAATACGATTTCAATAAAAGTAACCATAAAGGATCAGTGATGAGCTGCTAAAGATATAAGCAAATAACTGCAGAATCTCTTCTGCTCTGCTATCAGTTACAAGACTGGAAGACAACTGAAAAAGCAGCACCGTTCTGCTCTAAAGTCTTTGCAAGATGGATATGTTTTCACTCCTCTTCCAAACGCTCCTGGCAAGAGCTTGATTTAACAAGTTCTGGTGCGTGTTATGTGTGCCAGACTGAAACTGTGGGTGGATGGAAAGCGAAAGTTTCCACTCTTTTCCTTCAGCATTGTTTTGTTTTTTAGCAGGCAAACTGCCATAAACTAATTGCTGCAACGATCTTTATTCTTCAAGAACACATTATCTGAAACAGAGTGTTCACCCGTGTGAGAAAGCATCATATGAAACTCTAAGTAAAATGCATCATGTTTAAACATTAGTGGGATACAGAAAAAAACTATTTAAACTAGAAAATCGGTCCAACAGTGTGCAATACAGCCGCATCGATTCACAAACCATGATCTGATTAAAATAAAAAAGAATGATGCTGTAGAAAATCAATAGACACCCAGGTTTAAGTTTGAAGGCTAGATACAACCCCATGGGCGTTCTTGTTGTCTGTAGACAAGGTGGTGGAATTAAATAAAAACGTCTTTTTTTCACATTTATAAGTGCATTAGATAAGATGAGTCCATTTTTCCCCAGGTTTAGCTCTCTAATGGTTAAGTAGGTGGGTTAGACATTTGAAAGGCTATTTTAACTCTTTGAGCCCACCCCATATTCACGCCCATGTTCACAAAGCTCCACCCCCAGGATCTATGGTGGCCTTTAGAGTATCTATAAAATGACTAACAGGAAACCCATCCAAACACAAACAAGCATTCTGAAATCAGTTTTCCGGATGGGTTTTTGTCATATTTTGTAGTAGCAGTATAACTGTAATATGATTGGAAAACTCACTGAAGTATGCATGCATCACTCCAGACCATTTTTGACAGGCTGACGCATAGTTATGTTACAGTACACGCCATCAAAATGTCATCCCTGGTGAATGAATTGTTCTCATTTACAGTGTGTTTTTTGATGCTTTGTGCAGCCTGAATGATACCAGCTTTGTTGGTATGAATAAATGTAATTACTTTTGCTCTTTATTTACTTTTTATATCCATTGCAGCTTGAAGAGAACATTAAATAAATTTAATTTAATTTGAATTGGTTTAATTGTTAGCCTCAAGAGTGATTCTTCCTTTTTAGCATCACAGCCAACAAAGACACACTTAGTTTTATTCAGAAAATGGCTTATATCCAAACTGGACTTGTTTCCCCACTGATTAGTTTCGCTGTTTTATCCTAATGAACAGGCCGCAGCTATTTTTCATTGAAGACATGGTCATCTCCTGGGCATTTACCATTTCATTATCCATTCTGCATGCACTGAAAAGTACAAAAAGCAAAAATGTCTTTCATTATATTTTTATTTTAAATGTGTTGTAGCATATGTTATAGTTTACTTATAGTTATGACTTTTATTTTTAATTAAATTGTTTTGCACTGCCATTTTTTTAATTTCTGATAAGGAGAATATTTTCCTCCCATTTTCCCTGATGATATTATTCTTGGCTGCTCGGTGCATTGTTGCCTTGTCTGCTTTCAGACACCTCAGAATAGCGAAATAACTGTTCCTGAAAGGCAAATTGACAAAAATGTAATAGTGTTTATTAACCGATGGCATGTACACACCTGCACAGGTTGTAAATTACCACAAGCACACATGGGTCTATTCTGGTGGAAATGAACAACAGATTTGATCAGTTGAAAGCATGGTTAGTATTAGTGGTGTAGCATTCTTTTGTGTGTGTGTGTGTGTGTGTGTGTGTGTGTGTGTGTGTGCACGCGCATGTTAGGGGGTGAAGGAATGATGTCAGGGACACATACACCCATCTGCTCATTCTGACCCATCTGTTCAGCCCACACACACACATACACACACACACACACACATACACACATACACATACACATACACACAAAGCATGTACTCCAGCATACATTTTGCACCTGTACCATCTCTCCCTTACAAATGCCTCTCTGGAGCCTACCTAGATAAGGTGTGAGCGTGTGTATGTGTGTGTGTGTGTGTGTGTGTGTGTGTAGCTCTGACCTTCTCCTGCCAGTGCAGCACTCCAATGATGATCAGGATAAAAACACACACTCCGATCAGCGCCACAGCAGTCAGCAAGACAATATTACTGGGAGTCAGGTAGAGTTTAGCACTCCAACTGTGGAGAGAGAGAGAGAGAGAGAGAGAGAGAGAGAAAGAGAGAGAGAGATTGACTTTTAAGATGCCTTTAATTTATCAGTTTTGTATATTTGCAGATTTATATATATTTACATTTATATTTAAAAGCCCCTCGGACACAGTAGTTTGACTGTGATATATTCCTTTTACCTTTGTTCAGATCTAAAAACGGTAATCTGTAGTACAGTGTACAGGATGTCAAGCTGGTGGTTCGGTGCTTCTGAACAGTCTAGGGCTCATTTTGGCTCATTGGAGCTGATCTCCTCCTTCTCCTACATGGGTCTGATGTGTTCTCTGCCTGTAGTACCAGTCCTGCACTCCTGACCTTCATTCTCTGATATGACATTCACTGATTCACTGCTGTTTCTTAGTTTCTTGTTTAACAGTTAACAATTTCATCTTAATGTATTTTCATCTTCTTCATCTTCTTTTTGTCCACCTGTTCTCATCTCTACAACAGTGTCCATCACAGCAGCAGAATGTCTCTGTCTCATTGTGTTCCTGCTCTATAGTTTCTCCTCCTGCTGCCATTTTAGAGGGTCAGGGGAATCTTCAGTGCAGATATTAGCACTAGTAGCCGGGATTGCTATTAATGCCAATGCTAATGTCTGCATAGCACCAGGTTTAGTACTGACATTATTATTCGATGTTAGCAGTATTATTTGCAATAATATCTGCATCGGAATGAACGTTCGCATCCATGTTGGGTACATTGTTTGCATCAGTAACTCTTGTGTTCAGCATTGACCTCTTCCAGCTCTGGCTCCATTTAAGTTGCTGCTCTGGGATTCATTCACTGCATGCTCCAGCTCCCTGGGGCCACTGACTGTCGCCTGAGCTCCTCGGCTGCATGGCTATGTGCGGAAAGCCAAACCTATTGTGCCTGATGTCCTCACGCTCAAAGCCAAAACATCTCAGGCGTTCAGAAATAGCAAAAACTGTTGTGTGCTGTGTCCATGTTTGCACTTAAAACTTACATTCGGTGTCTCATTTTGACTATTTAGGAACATAAACACCAGACAGCATCTTCCTGCTGGCCTCAGAGGCCATGGCATCACACTATCTCTCTCAAACTATTACCAGCTACTACACCTCATATACAGCCATAAGTTTCACTGTTTAATTAAAGGCGAAAAAAAGAAAGAAGAAAGATATCTATGTATAAACCCAGAAGATTTGGAAAGAAGCCAGAAAGCTCTCCATCCATACTCATCACATGCAGGGGGGGAGATAAAGAGATAGACAGATAGATACATAGAGAGACAGAGAGAGACTATGTTTATAGTTCATTCTGGGAAAACTGCTGCATTAACAAACCCCATTAGCAACATCAAATATTGATAACATTTGATCCTGGCTCTAGTTAATTAAAATTAATTAACATTAATTAACATTAGTAGCAATGGCTGTATATCTTTGCTGGAATTTATGGAACCGTGTGTGTGTGTGTGTGTGTGTGTGTGTGTGTGTGTGTGTGTGTACCTGCGAGGGTCACTGTTTGGATAAGGAATGACTATGAGCTGAGAGTTGGGGATGATGGCAGTCCATTCCTGTTTCCTTATGTCCTGCAGAGAGACAGAGAGAAATAGTACAGAAAGGAGAACAGTAGAAGATAACCCCATATACTAGCTAAACTACAATAACATTAGTCCAATGCATAAGGCGGCCGGATAGTTAACCCGACCTCTTACCATAACCCGGCCTTTCCACCGTAACATCACTGCTCTACTGTATCTCCTTCCATCCTACCATAACATTGCCATTCTACAGTATCCCCTTTCATCCTATCTTAATCCCAGCTTTCTACTGTAACCCCACTGTCATGTCTAACCCTGTCTTCCTCACGTAATCCCACCATTCTCCTGTAACCCTACTGCCCAGCCTCTGTGTACTGAAGGTGTGGTGTTGAGAGGGTGGAGTCAGGCTCTTGAGTAATTCAGCTCTCCTGTACACCTGCTGCATGTCATTCAGCACAAATTAGAATAACTTGGCTTTATGGGCTTTAATGTACAACACACAGCAGCTCAGTCAATTACAGCGATATCATTGCCTCTAAAGACGCTCATTCAGCAATTAACTCCAACACTGCACTCATCTTTCTATTGTTTTCTGCGAATCCTCCAGAGGGGAACAGTTTCATTTCCAAAGCTGCATCTATAACAATAACGCAATAAGACTCTGTTTTCTCACACACTTTAACGAGAGTGTGCAGTTAGGATGAGCCCTGGTGCTATTTTAGGGAAATAGAGTGGATGAAGCGTCAAGGTTGAGGAGAAATGAAAAGAAAAGTACAAAAGAGGTAAGAAGAGAAAGAAAAAGGGTGAATGGGAAAGAATTGGAGAAAATGAGAAGGATGGAGGATGTAGGAGACGGCAAGTGAGGAATAGGAAATGAGTCATGACTGAAAAGATGAGGAGAGGAAGAGGTGAGATGAAGAATGCATGAAGACAAGAGAGGAAAAGAAATAAAGCTGAGATGTCAAGAAGACAAGGAGTTGAAAGAAAACGAGAAAAGAAGAAACAGGATAAGGCACATAAGAGAAAAATAGAAGGGAAAGTGAAATAAGAGATATGAAAAATAGCAAAACTGACAGCAGAGGAGAGCAGAGCTGGAAAGAGAGATGAGGATGAGAGGAGAAAATGAGGGGAGTTCAGCTGAAGAAGAGAAAAAGACTAAAGTAGGAAATTGTGATGAAAAGAAGGAGAGAATAGAGGATGGAAAGAAGAAGAGGAAAAAAGAGGAGAGAGGAAAAGAAAAACACAAAGGACAGAGGAAGAGGGGAGGAAAAGTAACAGATAAGACTGGATGAATATGCAAGGAGATGAGAGGAAGAAGAAAGGAGAAGTAAGGATGAGAAGAACAGATGAAAAAATTAAAAGAAATGAAAGAAAGGGCACAAAAAAGAAAAAAAGTGAAAGATAAATTATATGAGAGAACACAGAAAAAAGAGAAAGAAGGAGATGAAAGAGGTGAAAAGAGAAGGGTGAAAGAAGGGGAGAGAAAGGAGGGGAAAGAGAAGACTGAACAGAATGTCAGCAGGTCATGGATGGATGTTGACGAGTATTGGAGTTTCTCTCGCTCAAAGTGTAGATGAAGGGCAGAGGGTGAAATAACCTGGCCGAGAGAGAACAGGGTGCTGTGAGCACATGACCTCTGCTTTCCATAACTCAAGCTGGGTTTAAACCAAACGCTAAACTTTCTGCAGAGCTACAAAAATGCTGAATAAAAGTATAAATGTGCATGTACCTTGACTCCAGGGGGTCTTGGGATGCCAACGAAAAGGTGATCCAGGAAGTTGGCACTGCGGCCGAGGCCCAGGACAGTGTAGGGGAGCTGGAGAGAGAGATGTGCTGATTGACTCATCTGACCCGCTGCAGAGAGAGAGAGAGATGACATTACCAGTGGAACTGAGTTGGCCTGTCAGTAAACAAGTTGGCTATTTTCCCAGCCCAGCATACACTGACAAAGCCTAGGGCAACGTCACAACCAACAGCAGACCTCCATCTGTGTATCAAAATCCTCCTGAACTCAAAATCATGATATTAAAAAGATAAATTCTGCTTGGATACAAATCTTGATTGTATAGATTTGAATGTTTGGGTAAACGATGCTATTTAAAACTGACATATTAGCACTTGTATAAACCTGATCTGTTTAGGGGGCAGGGTTACACATGATGTCGCTAAATAATATCCACAGTTTTGGCTGAATCATGTCCCTAAATGGATAATAGCAAGGTGGAGCTAGAAATATTTTTATTAACACGTGTGCCAAGGTAGTTAATAAAGATGGCTAATGTTGTTGTTGGTGTTGATGAAGAAATGTTGATTTCTGTGGAAATCTTTGACAGGTTTAGCTACTGTTAAATAAATATAGAAAAAATGGCAGTGTAAATGAAGAAAATAAATACTGAAACCCCAAATGCAAACTATTTTACTACCAGTTAATGGGCTCTGAGCTTGCGCTCGTAGATCCTGACATTTTTAACAAGACAAAAGTTGTAGAGGTGTCCTTAGGACAAGCAAGGAGTAAAAATAAGCATGAAAAATAAGCATGGAAGGCAGCTGTGCAAAGGAAGACAAAGAACATTGAGGGCGGATGATAAAGCAGGCAGGAGTGTGTAGAAAAACTGAGAATGTGTGATTGTAATAAGAGAAAACGTCCCACAGCACAACAAAAGCCTCTCTAATTGCTCCAATCACACCCACATACCATTTACAACAGGTTCAGCATGAAGCAGCAAAAAGCACAAAACTCCTCTCTGCACTGTAATCGAGGAAGTTTTGTCTGTATAATTATGACATATGGACTCAAAGACACACTCTTTAAACATTTTAAAGTATGTGCAGTTTTATAATTAGTGTGTGTCAGTCATCTGACATTTATGACCGTGCCCTTAAATCTGTCAGAAACCCTGTCAGGTTAGCACAGACACACCCACATTTCCTAACTTTGGTCTTAAAGGAATGCCTACTCAGTGCGTTTTTCATTAATTAAATAATATAGACTAAAAAAAACAAGCCCACAGGAACCACTGCTAATGTGCTAAAATGTAGTCATTACTTAGTAAATGGTGGAGAGCAATGGCTACTAAACTGTGATTGGACAGCAAAAAATGAAAATCAATGAACACTGACATTTATTTATATAGCTGCAGTATAAATGCAGCTCAGTGCTTTATGTAAAAAAAAAGTATAAAGAGAACAGGAACAGGAACACAAAGTAAGAATTTGTCAAAACAAATAAATATAATATAAATGGTTACCTAAGAAACTTGCATAAAAATGCAAGCTATTTACAGTCAGATTAGAAGGAGCCTGATGAATATTTATTGGTAATGTGGTCCAGGTTTTTGGTGCACAAAACCAAAGCACTGAATTTTTTTATTGTGTAATTTGGTGCTTATTTATTATCTTGTTATTTAATTAATTTCAGATTTTATAAGTCAGACTGAAGGTGCTTTAAGATAAAATTTAAAACACTAGTGATCATAATAATATGCATCAGACAGACTGGAGCCTGTGTGCGTGTTTGCGAGTTTTAACAGCTGGAGAAAGGTCATCCTATAGCTGTTGTGTCTGAGAAAACAGGCAGCAGCAGTTTAATGATGGCATTAAAGTGAAAAACAATTAACAGTGTGAAGCTGATTTCCATGATAATATATGAGTGAGAGAGAAACTCCTGCGGTGATGTAATGTTGTGACAGCTGATTCACCTCCATTACACTAAATAACTGTAAAATCAGTAGAAATGCACCTCATTAAACAGAATCAGTTCAAATAGTCAGCACAGAAATCCAAACAATGAAACAGAAAAGACAGATTCTCTCTCACCCGGTCTAACAGGCAGGCATGGTGAGAATCACAGGGATACCTTTGTGATTGTCAAGACATTCTAACAATGTCACAGTTGATACAGTACATGCAATAAACAACGCTTTCTTTTTTTGGCACTATCCACAAGTTTTGTTGATATGGCTGTTCATGATTATTTTATTGTTAGGACTGTCTTCAGGTTTTCATTAATGGCACTGTCCAAAAGTTTTCGTTGCTAGAACTGTCCATGAATCGTCCCTTTTTGGCGCTGTCCAGAAGTTTCCATTGCTAGGACTTGTACACAAGTTTTCCTTTTTGGCGCTGTCCAAAAGTTGTCATTGTTAGAACTATCCACAAGTTTTTTCCTTGTTAGCACTGTCCATGAGGTAGCAATGAACTTGCTATGAGGTTGAGTGCTTCTCCCTCGCCATATGCACTTCTACATCTGAACTTGATATCTGAACTGAGGCTGAGTCTGGTGTCCCTCCATTCTCACTTCACTATCCATGCCAGGATCTCCATCAGCATTATGCCCAGAATGTTCCACATTTCCAACCATCTAACCAACCAGCGAGCCTCTGGCTAAGCTCTGGTAAGATGGGCGAGTGGGTTTCCCTTGCTGTACCATATGCTGTTGACTGCTGAGCCTGCTATGTTATCTGGATCTGCCAACACACAGCACTGGGGCTGGAGTCGGGTTTGGATTGTTCCAGGCTGATAATGAACACCATGTTTAACTCCATGTCCGAAAACAGACTCTGCCAGATTGCATGCACCACTGGCACACTCTAAATTAACCAGGGTAGCAAGCTTCAAAATGGTGGCAGTCCGAGTGTGCAAGATTTACGGGCATGCTGCTGCAGGAAGTACGTGCGTGTGCATCACCTCTGTATCTGAACACCGTTCTCTCTCATGACTTTTTTTTGTGATTCTATGATTTCTGTTATTGGTTAGGAGGCATGGAATAGGATGTTAATTACATATGTAACTGAAGCGGCTAACTACCAGCACTGATCCAACTCTGTGAAAAGGTTCCCTGGTCAGATGGCTATAATACAGCAGTATTTATTGAAAATACTTTATTGGAACGTCTCAGTGTGCATGCATGCACACGTGCACAAAAAAGGAATCCAGGTGATCGTCACTGCTCCTGGAAGCTGACCAGGGTTAGACAACAGTCAGGTTTGGTGGTCGAGTTTTGAAATTCTATAAGAGTGTGTAGATTACGAACAAGGCGTGGCATGGGCGTTACACCAGCGGAACACTTCAGGTGAGAGAGAAACCTCCATCAGACTATACAGCTATGAAGGAACGCTGCTGTACAAAATCCTCACAGCCAAACATCTCAGGGGAGCGGTCTTCATCTCACCACACACACACACACACACACACAGGTTGAGAGAACCTTGCATTGACGATAATTACTGTAGCTAATTAATCCTATGTCTGCACCTGACCCTAACTTTAACCCCATTAACCAGAAAAGAAATATTGTTGCTTGTAACATGAGTAAGCACAGTGCCTCTTATTAGGTTTGCTTTAACTCTTGGGTTCAGTGGTAATATTTTACAGCTTCATACTGAACCTCTCCCAACCATATTAGACAATTTATTATTCCAAGCTCATTGCTTATAATGGTTTTAAGATGACACATTCAGGGAGACTTTAATAAACACCCCCTCTGGGAGTTATGAGGAAGTGCTTCCTGAGGGATGTGTTTCTAAAGCTACAGTCTGCCTTGATGTGTGTGTGTGTGTACGCGTGTGTGTGTACGCGCGTGCGTACACACACTAATGGAGTATAATAAGGAATATAATAAAGGACCTTGTATGAGCTTCCTGTTGTCTTGGTGAAGAAGCAGGGAGAGTTTTTCCAGATATATTAGTGAGAAGAGTGTCTCCGACAGAGGCCATTATCACTGTCATTGTCTCTCTCTCTCTCTCTCTCTCTCTCTCTCTCTTCTCAGACACACACAGACACACACACACACACACACCCTCTTATGATAAGAGCCCTCATAACGAGTAGGGCTTTGATTTGATAACACGACACACTGCGTGATTTTGATGGAGAAAGCAAAACCGCAACATTCACACACACACACACACACACACACACACACACACACACACACACACACACACACACACACACACACAC
>JAQQZR010000023.1:1778092-1791017 GCA_030068235.1 Notoglanidium macrostoma | reverse complement strand
CACACACACACACACACACACACACACACACACACACACACACACACACACACACACACACACACACACACCCTTTATAAACACTAACCTGTAATTTCTGGCGTCTATTAAATCGTTGGCTGCTTTAAATGGATGTCTCATACATTGTTTCACATATCACATAACAACATTTGTATTTGCTCAGAAAGAGAGACACATGCACGCGCACACGGACACACACACATCCACAGACACTTCACAATTGTAGGTGCATTATGCATTATTATTATTACTAGACCTTTTGATTCCGTTTTCAGTAGAATCACCTGAAATGATTTGCTGACTGCTACATGCTACGTATTGATTCAAACCCTGGCAATGCTGCAATTTAATCTGGTCAAAGTAATAAAGTTAGAGAAATGAGGTGAACTGAACTGAGAGAGACGGGAGGACATTTTGACATCTCTGTGATTAATCACAATGCCAATGTCTCCAACTACCAACCAAGGACAATTATAACAGATCAGCTCAGAAGATCAGAAGCTGTACGTATGGATGGCTTCCTGGATGCACTTACTGCATGAACAAAACACCAAAATGTTTCCTTTATAGTTGACTTTCGAAGTGTCAAGAGAGCACAAATCTTTATCCAGATTTCCATACAGGTTCATCACGATTGCAGATTCAGATAGAACTCTGCATATTTTCATTGATGGATAGTTTTATGTTCAGCATTCATTTTATGAGCAGGTGAGCAGAGTTACAATTTCAAAATTTCACAATATGATAACCTAGTCTAAAATATCATGGTAATTTTGGCATTTGGCATTAATCAACCACTTTTTGTAAGATTAAATTTCTGAGTATATATTTGTTGGTTAATGTTTCTAGAGAACAATTATATTATCATTGATTTGTACAGTATAAATGACAGAGATGGGATTGTCTTCATGATGTGCACACTAAAAAAAATTCCACATTTCACGTTGTATGTTATTACTGCAAAACCTCTTCCCAGTATGATATAATGCAAGCTTTAACATGTCAGTTTAGATGACATGTATATATACTCTACAGGCCAGAAGTTTGGGACCACCCTCAGATTAAAAAAAATTAAAAATAAATAAACGATGCGCTGCTTTGGCAAATTTTGTTACAAGAAAATATTAGAAGTACTTCAAACAAATGTAACTGACTGGTTTCCAATATTTTATAGCTTGTAGTTACATTATTTGGCCACAAAGGCTGAAACTTTTGGGTCTGTGTTTAGTGCATTGACATTCAGTAATGTCAGAACCTGATTGGCTCGTTGCCTCTTGATTGTGTCTTACTGAACCAAACAATGGCCTCCTGTCTGCCTCGTCCCAGATCAGTGTGTGAGACGTTTAATGCTCTGCCTGCTCTTCGTCTCAATCTTCTGTTGTGCTGTATCACAATTGATCAGTCAGAGGTTTTGTTTATGTCAGGTGGTGGATGGGGGGATAACGGCGAGCACAGAATGTGGTGTTCCTACAGTGAAACATGGAGGTGGATCGGTGACGGTACGGGGGTGTTTTGGAGAGGAAGAGCTGGAGACTTTGTCCAAACTAAAGTGAAAAAAAAGAAGAGTATTAATCAATTCTTCACCATTATACAATTCCTTCTGTTTTACGCATCCTTGGACACAATTTCATTCTTCAACAAGATAATGATCCCAAACATTCTTCAAAATTGTGCCAAAATTATAACCAGTCCAAAGAAAAGCATAAAGGTTTGAGAATGATGTCTTGGCCTCCCCAGTCTCCAGATCTTCTGCCCATTGAGCTGCATGGGACGAGCCGGAGGGACAAGGTCGAAATCATCGTCCAGGAAATGAGACAGGACTGTTTGTATGCATGAAAAACTGCTGGGAGGGTTTGGACACAATTTTTGGAAATCAATTGTTGGAAATAATTAGGTTGCCGCAAATCTGTTCTGCTGTGATGAAGGTAAGGGGGGTTATTTTGATGAAACTCGCATTTCTTAAATTGCATGTACAATGTATATTGTTAAATTACACTTCAAAACCAGTCAGGGGTTGTTTCTACTGCTCATTTCAGGGCATGTGCATGCACCGTCCCTAAAATTTACTGACATAACAGATTCAGACAGGACTAAAATCCTAGAGAAACTCTGTTAATAATTACATTACCCCACCTCCACATGTAAAACTAATCCAATCTGGAAAGGACTTTAGAAAGTAAAGTGCTGAGCCAAAAAAAACCCAACACAGAAATGCATTTTAGTCTGCATTTTGAAACCACTGGAGTAACCATCCAATCATACACTGCATAAAAACAATTGGAGAGATATTTATCATCAACTTCACCGTAAGCCCACCTACAGATGATCATCGGCAAAACCCCTTTGCAATGGTGAAGCCGTTGTTTATCTATGACAAGAGCTCCTATAGGCAATACAGTCTGAATTTGACGGCTTGACGCTGCACTCAAAGTTCACTCCAATTCAACACTGACCCAGGTTGCTTTGAACGCTTCCAAGCGCAACCAATAAGAGGAGCTCTCATACGTGTCGTAGCAAATACAGTTAAAATGGTGGAGCCACTAATTTACATGTCTCAATATCTACAACTATTTGATATAACCTTAGGCTACTTTAACACCTGTGATTCCTGACCTCAAATCAGAGAGAAATTGATACTTTGGGTTCGTTTGCTATTTGTTTTTTTTTCCTCACTGCACGTAATTAAATGAGCCAAAAAGCAGAAAAACATTCGCTGAAGAGTGTGCAGGGCTGAAACGCAGGCGTAACACTCCTTCAGTCATTGGTCAGAAATATGCTGACAGAAGAAAACAACCCAGGCTTAGAAATCATAACAATCACCCGAGCACAGCCAGCACTATATATATGAGCAAGAGTGCAATATATTATTATGCTTTTTATTTGTCAGTCAAAATCACAGGAACACATCACATTTCCACAGCACTTTTAGCGCTGTCCTTTGGCTCACTTTGCAACTCGTGGCTCAGATTAGCAGCTCTTATCTACAGAAAAAATGTCATTCAGAAAGTAAAATACACAGCATTTTTTATTCACCTTTGGCTGATTCAGTATACATTCACCTTCTCACTTTAGAAACTGGATTTACACCGAATTTATAAACAAGCAGAATGGGCCAGCTCTATGGAGGTTCTATATTTTCAAACATGTCTTGATGACCTAGTACCACTTGAACTTCATGGGAACATTAAACACTAGCATTATGCAGCGTGTGATTCCCGTCAGGGTGTGATGAGTAGCTCAACGTCTTCTCATTCACATCATTTCTGTTTTTAACCAGGCTTCACTTATATCCGTCCCAGGAAAATGTCCTCCAAATGTCTTCACTGGACAGAGTAAGGTAGTGATTACTGTCCTACCATAAATACTCTAGGTACTAAATCTTACAGACTTCCCTTTCTTAATGACGTTAAGGCTAGTTAGGTTTTGGCATGAATTAAAAAAGCAATGGTGAGAAAAAAAATCAGCTTTCTTGAATAAATGCAGTCACTTAGACCTGAAGTGCCCATGTGGATTTAGAGGATTTGGGACACAGCCAAAGCACAGAGAGTGAATGTGGAAGGTGAGAGGTTACCCACTGGTCTCAGGTGAGGCGTGGACAGAACATCAGTCTGCCTCGTTAGAGTTGTGAGGGAAGGACGGCTCCTGGGTCACACACCAGGGAAGGACAATTACAGCTGTGATACAGCACTGACCACCAGAGACACCTCCACTTTCACTGCAAATTACCCAGTGTGCATTGCTGCTCCCTGCATGATCGGAGCATCGACTCTCACACTGCTCATTATCCGGGAGAGACTAAGAGGAAGAGTCCTGACCGCCTGCATACAAGAAACAGCCTCCAAAGCACACTGGTGGTGAATCACTGATACTTTAAGGCTGTTTAGTGCTCTTGTTAAGATGAAAAACTTCAAAACTCCTGCTAAATAGCTAGCCACGTATTACAGCTCAAACTTCGTCGCCTCGGCCAGGAGGTTAAGGTTTGGCTGCAGATGGATCTTTCATGGCTCTTATTGTTGCTCTTAAGAATATTAAAGGGTTTCAAAGGTCTGATCATCTTTAAGTGGTTTTGATAATGTTATACATCACATGATGTGCAGCATAAAATGTGATCAGATGCAGCCACGAAACACGTCCTCAATGCTCAATTTACTAAGGTGGTAGCTAATAACGCAACTTGAGGTCGTTGTAAAATGGAGGAAACATCGACCACAGAGCCGTCCCAAATTGTTGCCCTAGCAACAAAATCAGTCACGGCAAATTCGTCACCTCTAAGTTTATATGTTATATATTGAATATGTCTGCACTTCCCATTTCTCCTACCTTTTTTGTGGTGACGTGGCATTTTGAGATCCTTATCGGGAGAGAGACGGATTTCATGTTACAAGTTCTAGGCTCGTACTAGACACGCCGTTGTCCTATTGTGTCCCCGAACTAATGCAGATTAATGATAGTATCGCTCATGTCTTTAGAGCGATGCTGAATTGGGGGAGAGCAGAGGTACATCTCTGCGGTAAAGCATAAAGGAAACTGGTAGCAGGTCAGCTGTAGCTGCTAGTCGCTAGTGTGGTCTGTGGTGAACAGCAGCGGAGATGCCTCTTTAGGTTTTGGCGAGCATGGATAAGGGAAGCGGAGACGCATGAGAGAAAGAGTTGCTCCGCTCTGAAGTCAGACAGCAGGTTATAAAGCTCATTTAGGATACAAGAAAAGCTAAAAAGAAACACAAAACGTTCGTCAATTTTAAAGCTGCAGACACTGCGTTTCCAAGCAATTCCTGATACTATTGTTCGTCATCTCAAACCTAGCTTGTACACCAGTTTGGTAAATAACATGTTTTTCTGCATCTTAAATGGCCACCAGCTGCAGAGTGCATCAGATTTGTAGTACTGACACAAGAATGCACAATGTTGGATTCAAATATGTTTATCCACTTTTACTGAAGGGTGCCAATAATTCTCTTGCCAATAAATCACTTTTAAACGGCGTTAATGAAATAAGCACAGTCATCGCTTGAAGATGAGCGAGAGACAAGAGTGAGAAAAGGAAAGAGGAAAAGACTCACGTCCTCGTAGATGTCGAAGAACGTCGCCACGGCGGCTCCGGGGATGGCGTTCAGGTCCGACTGGTCCCAGTGCACGCGGAACATGCGTCCTACCTCTCTACAGCTCACGTTACTACACGCCACGTTCTCCAGAAGAAATGCCTGCTGCTGAGCACTGCACACACAGAGAGTGAGACAGACAGACAGAGAATGAGACAGATTTACAGGCTTTAACCCAGAATGCACGGTTATACATCTCTACAAGAAACATTAAGGTGGGAGAAAGAAGGAGAATGTTTTCCTCTTCACTCTAAACGTTTAGTGCTATTTTTTGGTTTCTTCACACAACAAAGTCATGTGCAACACAAACGGACTCCAAGAAGATTCATTTTCAGTGCTGCAGGTTTTTATCAGGTTAAATTTAAAACGTTTCAAGACTTCAGTGCTAACTTCAAAGGGAATATAACACCTAATTTCTATCCTATTCTATTTGATTTAACATGTAATTTGTAGTCTCTGTATTCTGACACAGCCTTTTATTTTATTCTGTAATTTAACACCTAATTTGAAATGATGATTAAAAAAAAACATTCCAGGAAATGTCCATTTGTATAAGTATCTATTTATTGTAGAAGTTTAAAATCGCCCTGAGGCCGAAGGCTCGGACTCTGAAATTCCACCCGCGTCCATTTCTGACAAATTCGAGGTCGCTAGCCTAGCAATGCTTTAACGTTTGCCGTATTAGGCTATACTATCTAATTTGTATATTCATGAATATTCATAGATCCAGGCATTTGTAATGAGTGTGAAGGTGTCGAGATGTTCCTGAGCAAGAACATGATGTCTGATGAGGAGAAATATTCAGTTTATTGCCATGAGGGTGTTTTTCATTCATATCTTCAACACATCAGGCTTTGCAGTGTGACTGACCAGCTGTAGGAAATTTACAGGTCTGCTCCTGTTCTTTCCTACTCTCTCTCTATCATCCTTCTCTCTCATGTTTAAATCTGAGACAGCAGGAAGGAGACTTTTTTCTCTCTCTCTCTCTCTCTCTCTCTCTCTCTCTCTCTCTCTCTCTCTCTCTCTCCCCAAACACACTATCTGTCTCTCTGGGAAAAACTGCCTCTCATGTACACTGTGTCTCTCTCTGCCCATTTCTCTCACACACTGTCTTCCTGTCTCTCATTCTCTAGCCGTATGTCTCTGTCTTTCTTACTGTCTGTCTCTCACACACGATCTCTCTCTTTCTCTTTCTGTCTGTTGCTTTCTGTGCTCTCTCTTTCGTTGCCTGTCTGTCAGTGTCTCTGGTTCTCTCTCTCTCGCTCTCTCTGAGGGAAGGTTGAGACCCGTTCTGTGCATAGTACACACTCCTATAGGACTCGACACACTCACACCGTGTGTATGTTTGTGTATTTGATGCCTGTGCAGTAATAGAAACACAAGGACACTGATGCAGTATACAGAAGGGAAAAGATAAATGCATACACACACACAGCTTCAGTAATATAATGCTCTATACTATATGATCACAGTATGTGAGAGAGAGATGAGGGGAGTGTCAGGCTGCTTTATTGCTAGGCTCCACACGCAGATGGAGACTATTGAGAGTCGAGCATCGCTCTGTCACGCACACGGTTAGAAATACTAATGTATAGACACACACACACACACACACACACACACACACACACACACACACACACACACACACACAAACCGTATAGATGGGATCCTCTATAAAAAATATAATTTGTTACCTGCACACACGTTCTTCTTTACATTTTTATTTAAAGACGGAAACAGCTTTAGTGGTGTTTGTTTTCACTGTTAAACTTAAGCATAGTGACATATTTAGAGTGATTGTGAGCAGAATGAGCTCCTATATATTAGGGGCTTACTACTGGATAAGAGTTGTGTGGACTAAATCATGCATTCCTGAGGA
Organism: Notoglanidium macrostoma; assembly: GCA_030068235.1. Lineage (NCBI taxonomy): Eukaryota > Metazoa > Chordata > Actinopteri > Siluriformes > Auchenoglanididae > Notoglanidium > Notoglanidium macrostoma. The sequence goes on along the minus strand of JAQQZR010000023.1, from coordinate 1,784,016 downwards.
AATTCTATGAACAGGTCTGAGAGCTCATTTCGCTCATCCACTTGAAGCAGGGAAAAAAAAGAAGCGGAGAGCGTGAGGCAGAAGAGGAGATACATCTTTCTCTCCAATGTACGTTCACTCACCAGTAAAATGCTTAAACTGAAAATACGCTAAAATACATGGCCAAAAGTTTTTGTGAGCCTAACCGTCACACCCATATGATCTTGTTGAACATCCCGTTCAAGATTTAGTCCCACCCCTTTCTACTAGGAAGGCTATTCACTAGATGTTGGAGCGTGGCTTTGGGGATTTGTGTTCATTCAGCTACAAGAGCATTAGTGAGGTCAGGAACTGATGTTGGGATTTCAAGGAGGCTCCAGTTATAGTTTTCAACTACATTGGCTTACTGCTCCACTGAAACTTGGTTAAATGAAACCATTACTGATGCCTCAGTTCTCTGCTTTTGGTTACACAAATTGGACCATGACCCCGCCTGCTGGCAGAATAGTGGTGGAGGTGGTGCAGAGACAGGTCAGCCCTACCAGCAGCTGGAAAGCCCTACCATCATCCCTGTTTTTTTGCTTCCATAATACTGGTTGGAGTGTGATACCCTACCAGAGACAACAAGACATTAGACCTCTGCTACAGCACCATCAAGAATGCATACCAAGCAACCAGCTACTCCCCACTCGGAAACCCAAATTGCTCCATCACCCATCCACTCTTCCAAACGTTCAATCTCTGTCTTCTACCATCTCTTCCCTCGATCTTTCCTGTAACGACAAGATTGAAGTTCAATTCCTTCCTTTCTCATAATGTGGCCAAAGAACTCCATTTGTCTCCTTCTGACTGTCAGCAGCAGCCTGTTTCTATAGCCAGATCTTGACAGAGCGTCTTCATTAGTAGTGTGGCTTGTTCAGCTCACTTTCATAACACGCCAAAGGAACCACAACTCTTCTGCTCCACTCCTCTTTTCCATTCTTGGTAAGATTGTCCAACACTGATCCATTTGCAAGAGCAGGAAAGACCTAGCCCTCCAGAATCCTGATCTTCATCTTCATGCTGATCTCATTATTGCAAACAATCTTCTTCAATTTCATGGAGGCATCTTTAGCCATGCTGATCTTCCTTTTGATTTCACGCTCACACTTTCTATCTGATGTTATCGTTGTTAAAGTTGATCTTGCAGATGGAAGCTGCTCTCTGTTTGGTCACAACCATACATTCATACATTTTTGCAACTGACTCTCAGGCCTTTCTTCTCACTTTCACTAAGTACTTTGTCATGTTCTTGCAGCTTCCCCTCTGATTCAACTATCAGAACCGTATTATCTGCATATCACAAGTTGTTCAGGCCGACTCCCCCAATTACAGGTCCTGGTAGTTCATCAGCCTCTCTACATCTGCGCACTGTACAGGTTAATCAGATCTGGAGAATAGACACATCTCTGTCTAACACTAGTCTTAGTTTGGACAACATTTCCAACTGCATTTTCAAATATAACTGCTGTAGTTTGAATTCAGAATGGATTAATGATTATTCACAGGTCTTTCCCATCAAAACAACCCCAAACTATTAGTTTGATGAGTCACATTAAAAGATCCTGTTGAGAGTGCGAATGATGAGAGCTCGTTGTAGACAACGACCCGAACTTCAGTGAGGCTTTGTGGAAGATTGTGGGATTCAAAATGCTATCTTTATTGTGATAAAGAAAGAAAGATCTCTACCTCCGTCTTATTCACTATGCTAAGGCTTTTGACAGTGTAAAAGATGAAGACCTAATGGACATGCGTGAAGAACTAGTTATTAGTGGGAATGACCTGCAAATAATCAGTAATGTCCTGTACACCTACACAGACAAAAACCTAAGAAAAAAGCCTGAAGCAAATGCTACAGAGGATTTATTGGGACATCTTTAAAGCCACCAACAGCAGCTCAGATGATTTCACAGGCAAAGTCACCTCCTGTCCTTCTGCGAGGAAACATGGATCCCAGCAATGACCTTCTGCAAACACACCAGCAGTAAACCTTGGCTTTCCCCTGACCGAGCTGAACTACAAGCAGGACGTTCAGGTGAGGAAGAAGCACACAGGAGTGGAGACAAAGACACACACAAAAGGCCAAATATGTCATTAACAAGAGAGTAAAAAGTTCTTCCTGTAGTTCCTCCAAACTTTAGAAAGGACTCTTCCTTCCTTTTCTCTTCCTTTGTTCATTCTTTCCTTCCCATATTCCTTCCTTCCGTAATTTTCTATTTCTTCCTTCCAGCCTGCATTCCTTCCTTCTTTCTTCTTTTACTTGTCTTCTTTCCTTTCCATTATTTTATATTCTATTCCTTCCTTCCATCCATTTTTCTTACCTTCCTTCTATTCTTTTCTATTCCTTCTTGCCTACTTCCATTCCTTCCTTTTCTATTCATACTTTCTTTCCTTCCTTCTTAATCTTCCTTCATTCCTTTTTTACCTTTCTTTTCTTTCTTTCTTTCATATTCCTTCTATCCTTCTTGCATTTCTTCTTTCTTTTTTTTTTTTACCTTAATTTCTTCCCTTTTTACCCTAGTTTCTTCCTTCCTTCCTTTCTTCTTCCATCCTTCCCTCATTATTGTGCATGCAAAATAATCTCCTCATGCCCAGCAGTTACATTTCACCTCGAACCCAACAGCATTTATGAAAAACAAAATCAGCCTCTCGCTGGGATTCAGCTGTAATTTTCACAAAGAGAACCAAAGTGCTGGTTTAGTGTTTTACTAAAAACTCTCCAAACCCTCGCCACACAGCAGTACATGACTGAGGTATCAGTTTCAACATCGCAGTTTCTCAGTACTGCATTGTGTGTGTGTGTGTGTGTGTGTGTGTGTGTGTGTGTGTGTGTGTGTGTGTGTGTGAGAGAGAGAGAGAGACAGTCTACACTAGACAGAAGATCACTGTGCTGTACTGTCCGGTAGAGAAGCTGATCAGAGACATTATTTTTAGGATGTTGCATTAATGAAATTTAACCCCTTGCGACGGTGAAAAATGTCACTTTTCTGTAGAAATGCAAGTAAAAACTCACTCAGCAGATCAGCCGATTCACTGAAAGCGAAAAGAAGCTCGCAATTAGCGTCACGCCACCGTTTTTACAGTGCTATTTTAAAACTGTAAGTATCTCTACAATCTGTTCAAAATCACACACTCCAGAACTAACATACTGTTTCTGCATGCGAGTTACAGGTTTCCGTGCGCTACAAACAAGGCTGAGTGGATCCAGGTGGGCGAAAGTGAAATGTACTTCTTGGTTTTATTTGAAAAAAAAATCTTTACCTTTCTGTTGTAACAAAGAAGTCATTCAGTAATAAACTTGCGAAGTAGGATGTAATCTTCAGCAGCTTTCTCCGTTTGAAGTATAATTTAAGGGCACCTCTACCGTACAAATTAGTAACAAGAAGGACTTGTTGGCGGTTCGTGTCTTTGGTGTCAAGCTCAATGTGTTTATACTGTACTGATGCTCAGAGCTTCAAATTTCAAAATAAGTTTATCAGCGGTACCCGATTTATGTTGCTGTGTCGCTCGGCGACGGAAATAACGTCAGAATGACGACGAGCCGTATTTTGTCGTTATTTTGAAGAAAGAAACATGTGGCTGTTTTGGCAACATCTGTAATGTCACGAGTTTACCACATTTTAATTTAGAAGAAATTAAATCTGAAAACCTCCGTTCTGTTTATATTTTATGAACACGTCTGGTCTGCGTATGACTGACGTCTGATGTGTGATTTTACTGTCGAGTTCTTCAGGCTCCATCCTCCTGAAGTTCCTCAAACAGAACGGCACGACCACATGGGAGGAATATAGATGCGGCCGTGCGCCGTTTGGTCCCGGAGAGCTACGAGACAGCCGAGCGTTTCTGCATCGGCGTCCTGTCGCCTGAGCCGTATTGATGTTGACGCTACGCCGCGATGGAGCGAGCGCCGCTTGCTGCACATTAATCCTGATCGACGAACGAGACGAGACTCGCTAAACACCAACACGAGGTGGACTGGCATCGCCTAGCAACAGGACAGCGTGAGGCTGGGTAGCCAAGTGAATGCAGGCGCACGCATACACACGCACGCGCACACACACACACACACGTGCGCACTCGCACACGAAAGGAACAAATGTGACCCACAGTTTAATTTGTGGACACAAAGGGAGAGAAAGATGCGAGAAAGAACCTAAGCAAGAAAATACAGAAGAAGGAAAGAAAAAAAGAAAGGAAGGAAAAATTAATGAAGAGAGAAGGGGGTCTAGAACGGAAGAAATGAGGAACAAAAGGAAGAGTAATTAAAAGAAAGAACGTGAGCAAGGAATTAATGAAGTAATTATGGAGGAAAGGAAACAGAAAGGATGGGAGGAACAGGAGAAATGGACAGGTGTAAGGAAGGAAAGCAAGAAAAACAAGGGGCATTCATACAAATCTGAATTTTAACGGGAGCTGAAAGAGAAAGAATGCTCTTTAAAACATTAAGGGAAGAAGACAGGAAAGACATTTAGGATTTAAGGTCTCTACAATCATTAATCAAGGGAGGAATGTGGAAAGAAGGAAAAAAGCAAGAAACAAACAACAAAAAAAAAACAGACTAAATGCTAATTTTAGCGATTAGCACCGGATCAGACACCGTATTCCAGTCGGAAAAGTACAGCTGTGTTTCCAAAAAACCCAAACCCAGGTACAGCCTGCTTCCATAAAGATATTAATGAGGATGATGAAGATGCACACACACACACACACACACACACACACACACACACACACACACACACACACACACACACACACACACACACAAAAGCAGTGGGGTGAAGCCTCTCAGTGTGAGATAGAAGGGCAGACGAGCTCATTAACGTCGCCCTCGCTGTGAACTGCTGCACGTCATACATATGCAATCACACTGCGGTCACCAGCTGTGTGTGTGTGTGTGTGTGTGTGTGTGTGTGTGTGTGTAAGCGGCAAAGACAAAACACCTGCAACGTTGTGAGTGTATCAAAGAAAAGGCAGATATAAAATGTGTACATAAAGTGTGTGTGTGTCTGTGTCTGTGTGTGTGTGTGTGTGTGTGTGTGTGTGAGAGAGAGAAATTAAATTAACATTCCTTTTTATTTTGTTCTTCCTATTTTCAGAGACTTTTTTTCCTTCCATTATTTTTTATTTCTTTTCATTAGCATTATTTCCATTTTTCTTCTTTACTATTTTCATTTTTCCTCATTTGCCCGTTTCTCTTCTTCCTTCCATTATTTTTTCTTCCTCCTTCCTTTTTCATTTCTCATCTTCCTTCCATTTCCACTTCCCTTCTTCTTTCTTTTTTCCCCCTATTTCTTTTCTTCCTCCCTTTTATTTGCATTTACTTTTTCCTTTCATTTTGTTTCCCTTCTTCATTTCATCTTTCCATGCCCTTCATCTCTCCTTCCTTCCTGTCTTTATTTAATCACTTCAACTCGTCTGTCTGTCTGTCTGGTTCCTTACAGTTTTGTTCTTCTGAGCTGATATTGAGATGTTTGAACCCCACACTCCCACCAGGTCTCCCCCGTCGCTCAGTGAGCCCCAGCCAAGCAGCTCGTGATCGCCCAGTGATGGATGTGAAAAGGATTAATCTGATCTCACTGTACCGCACCTCACTCAACTTCTGCTGTTCTTCAGAGATAACCCTGGCCATAGCTGGTTTATTCTGCGGGTTAACGGACACTGTGTGTGTTAGCTAGCAAGGATTCGGGCCAATGGAGTGTTAATCGTCTCTCAGTGCTTTCTGTGTTTTAGTCGTGTGCGACTCTGCATCCGTTCCTCTCCGTGATCCGTTCCCTGTTTACAAACACGTTTGGGGTGAGAGGGGAGAGAGGGAGAGGAGCCTGAGAGGGGGGGGGGGGGGAGAGGAGGGTGGAGGGAGAGCAGAGGGGGGGAGGGAGAGAGAGAGGGAGAGAGAGGGGGGATGG
>JAQQZR010000023.1:1629920-1643677 GCA_030068235.1 Notoglanidium macrostoma | reverse complement strand
GTGTGTGTGTGTGTGTGTGTGTGTGTGTGTGTGTGTGTGTGTGTGTGTGTGTGTGTGTGTGTGTGTGTCCGTGTGTGATGTCGTGCCAATCTGAACATCCCAGAGACGCACAGCTCCATCTAGCGGTGCTGTAATACCATCACAAATTCTGACAGCGTACACATCGAGCAAAACACACACACGCAGTCAGAGGTTTCCCTGCAGAGATATGACGACAGAATATAGATTTTATACAGCGGTGTGGCTCATACCGAGTATCTCACTATCCCCATGCCATTATTCTTTCTCCATCGGTTTCTCTCAGTTTCTGTGTCCTTCATTTTGTATCTCTTTTTTCTTCCTCTCTCTCATTCTGTCTTTCTGTTCTCTATGTATGGAGTGTAATGAGTAGGAAAGCAATATGGAGTTGGGATATAAGCAGAAAAGGGATACCTGCTGTGTTATTGATATGAGCGATGCCACTGAGAGAGAAAAGATGAGCTCTGAGGCGAGAGAGATGAGATTTCTGTCATGAGGTTCTGTGGAATGCAATTTGAAAGCGTAAAACTTGCCATCCATGAAGAACGTGTGAAGAAAGCCTGGATAGTCTTGCTTTTATTGCACGTACTATGACTCGTGCACGTCCTCAGAACCGAATGCAACATCAAATCGATGTGAAGAGTGGACGCAGTATGTGAACGTGTCCCCAGCTGACTATATAAACTAGCGTTGTCTCAAATCTCAAATCATCTGCTTTAGACCTTTATTGAGTGGTCTAAATTTTCTGTTTCTAAATTTTGACGTCCAAGTTTTCTGTTACATAGTCTTCAAATCGACCAAAAGTTCTATTTTGCACCACTATTCATGGATTTTCTAGTTATTTAGAACTTTTGAATGTAAGGTCAGGGTTTCTGATTTGAGACACCGCTCCTGACAACGATGGCGTAAAGTTTCAGCAGAGCTTGTCGGTGTGTTTAACGTCATTATGTATGAAATTGCCTAATGTTTTAAAGTTCAATTTGGAGATGGGAAGGACAGAGACGTTTTGGCTTTTACCTGACGCCGCTTTTAAATCCATTTATCCAGATCCAGCGATCTCGGGGCTCTGTAGGTGAGAGAACCTTTCGCTTTAGAAGATATGAGTTTTCTCTTTTCTCGCTTTACTACAGTGTATGTGTGCATTTATCACCTCGGGATGGAGTGTATAATCCTTACACACTTCCTCTGTGTGTGTGTTTGTGTGCGCTGCATTGTGTGCTCATATTGATTTCTATATTCAGCTGCAGTTTGTACAGTGTGTGTCATGCTGAGCTGGCACATACTGTGTGTGTGTGTGTTTCCAGGCGTATCGTTTCCTGGCTATCAATAAGAAGCTCGGTCTAAGTGGACGTCCAGAGAGACCGGTGGGCTGCATCGGGACCTGCAAGGTACACACACACATACACATGTTAGTGGCTTAATGTCCAAAAGCTTTCATAATGCACTCTGCAGTTTGAAGTGACATTATGGATGCTGTCGTCACGGCAACAACGAAGCACCACCCATCCCACACGCCTTCAGAGCAGCTATCTGGCTTAGTAGATGATTACAGAAGGTGAAATAATCCGTACATTTTAAGCTCTGCAACAGATCATCCCATGTGCTGCACGTATTCTGACAAAATATTTAATTATGAGACACAGAATTAATTAATTCAAAATGATTTATTTACAGGTTACAAGCTTCCACTTAAGAATGATAGACTATTCAGACATGCACAGCTGCACGGAGGACTAACGCAGAATGTTCTAGAGTTCCAGCTGGTCTGTTGACGTACGACTTGTGTAGCATTTCAATTTGATCAGAAAGTTTGTGATTTATTCGTGAGATCAAAGACACGACCATCTCACTGCTGCGGTGTTTAATGTCAAGAGAATTTGTAAATTAAATAAAATTATTACTGTTTTATTACCATTATTAGCATGTTAATAGAAACATTAGCTGTCATTAGGACGTTGGCGTTAGCCGTAAAGGAACTCAGCATCTCATTATCTTTAGTCTCAGCTTTACAGTCAGGTCAAATATTTGTTTGTCCTTCTGCGTGTGTCTGTCGTATGAAGGACACGGTGAGATAAAATCAGTTATTTATGGAAACACACACACACACACACACACAGAGTTAGTCTCCGTGAACATAAAAGCTTGGTGTTGAAGTGCCACTAAATAGTGTGTCACAGACAAGATGTTCAAGAAAACGTTTAGCCACCACTAAACTAGGTTGCTACGGTAACATTGTATCACTTGCTGTGCAGTTTAATAGCAGCTAGCTTGCAAGTTAACCAAGTTCACTAATCTTAATGATCGGAAGCTGTTATGGCTGGACATGGGGTTGTTTCCTAATTTGCATATTCATGCATATTTATAGTTACTAGTGGAGTCTAAAAGTGCAGAGAAGTTGTTTGTAGTTGTTTTGTGTGCTTTTATTTCTTATAACATTTTGATCCTTTTGCGTTGTCAGATTTATCGCATCCTGGGGAAGACTGTTGTGTGTTACCCCATTGTTTTTGACCTCAGCGACTTCTACCTGTCTCAGGATGTCATGCTGCTGATCGATGACATCAAGGTGAGCTGCTGTGATGTCGCTCCGGGCCGCACACTCGGGTCATGTGACCTGTTCCAGAAACGCTGAACTGAAATCATTTACATTCGTGCAGAACGTACCCATTCCATTTGTACAGATGCGTGTGTGTGTGTGTATGTGTGTAGAACGCCCTACAGTTCATTAAGCAGTGCTGGAAGATGCCGGGTCGCCCGCTGTTCCTCGTTCTCATCAGAGAGGATAACATCAAGTATGTGTCACTTTATAACTAATCACACACAATAAAATGCACCACTTTCACTTTTATTTGTAACCGTTTAACACCTCTCGGTGTCCTGTAGGGGGAGCCGTTTCAACCCCGTACTGGACATGCTGGCCTCGTTCAAGAAGGGTAACATCGGAGGGGTCAAAGTTCACGTTGACAGGCTTCAGGTGAGCTCCTTGCTCTCTCTCGCTCTCTTTCTCTTTCTCTCTTTATACAATGTTAACCGTGTAACACATTTTTCTTTGATAATAATTCGTTTTAATGAGTGAAACCTGGATATTAAAATATTTAAATGTTTGTCGCAATTTGATGTGAGATAATGAAAAGAAATGTATTAATGTGTTAAGTGATTAATATGGATGAACATGATGGGGACATAATTTAAATACATAAATAAATATTTTAATTGATGAATCAAAATTGAGTGCTGATATAATGGCCAAGGTGCTGTTTATAATGTCTTTAATTGAAATTGTGTAATATTGCGTGTGTGTTTGTGTGCGTGTGTGTAGACTCTGATCTCCGGAGCCGTGGTTGAGCAACTGGATTTTCTGCGTGTCAACGAAGCAGAGTAACAACTAGTCTGATCTTAATAATAATAATGATGATGATGATGATGATGATGATAATTTTCCTTAAATAAATGTATGTAAATAATCAACTAAGACCTGTTTAGTTCTGGTAAAATGTTTTTGTTTTTTTGTTTTGTTTTTGTTTTACTAAAGTAATACTTTGCCGTAGCATTGTGAAATCTAATCCTAATCTAATCCCTGGTTCTGATTCGTGTTTCTCCTCCTTGAAGGATTCCTGAGTTTAAGAGCTTCGAAGAGCTGGAGCTGCCCAAACACTCGAAGGTGAAGCGTCAGTCGAGCACGCCGAACGCATCGGACCTCGAGCAGCAACCCGAGATCGACATCGAGGAGTGGAGGAACAAACCCACGCACGAGATCCTGCAGAAGTTCAACGTGAGCCTCACGTGATGCGTTTAGCCGAGCCGATTGAAGTGATGTAGCCTCGTCTCGTACGCCGTGTGACTCGTGTGTGTGTGTGTGTGTGTGTGTGTGTGTTTGTGTGTGTGTGTTTCCTGTCAGGACTGTGTCTGTCTCGCCAGCCAGGCGCAGCTCGCTAGTATTCTCCTGAAGAAAGAAGGTCCAGACTTCTTCAGCAGAGATGGTACCATCACACACACACTCACTCACACACACACACACACATGCTTATATTGTGTGTAGCTAATGAGTAACTGCATTAGCATCTTCATAAATAAAGAAATAGATTTATAGCTTGACATAGATAAATAACTGGATAAATAAAGGAACTAGCCTCTATTTTGACAGACAGACAGAGTTTTGCCTCTAATTCCCTTCTTGAATGAATGAAAAAAGAAAGTAAAAAAAAAAAAAAAAAAAGAGACCGTAGCCTGTAATTCTATTAATCACTCCTTAATCGATTAATCACTCATTCAGTAAATAAACACAACATCCGCTGCTATAATAGTTTTCAAATTAGCTTTATTAAAGAATATTGTTACTAATAAATTATAATAAAGAAGGTACTTTAAAAATAATTATACATAAATAATTATGATTAGACATTTAATAGCTTGTATTATTTTTACTGTTTTAGTTGATAGTCATTCAAGCAGGAAATAAAGCACAACTTTGGAAAGGCAGTTTATAGTATAACAGAATATGAAACTTGTTGGGCCTCATTTATTAACCGTCGCGTGTAACTGTTTTCCCTTTAATGTTCTTTAAAAGAGTGTTTACCGAAAACAGTTTTGAAAATACTAGCAATAAACCATTTAACACTACTTTATAATAAAATTACTTTAACTTTGTTAAAGGAGTATAATTAAAAAAAAAAAAAAAGAAAGAAAACAAACTGTCCTGAAGACTTTCCCATGCTTCTCATGACTGTTCCCATGACAACGCACCGATACTGGAGACTCCTTTCATAAATCAACAACTCTTGACAACAACAACAACAACAAAAAACCTTCACCACATCAACAGTTTTTTGTTGTTTTTAAAAAAAAAAGTCAATTTTCAATCTGTTGATTAGATTATGTGGAGCATCCGCAATAGAAGCCCTGTGAATCGACTGTTGCCATGGAAACAATAATGTATTAGAGCGAGTGTGTTAATCTGAACCATGCTATTATACAGAAACATAAATGAACACCTTCTGACCAATCATTCAGCTGCGCTGTGGTATTAAAGATGAATAATCTCGTCTCGTCTCGTCTCGTCTCGTCTCCAGAGTTCCTGAAAGCTGAGTTGGAGCGGATCTACAGGAGAGCGGGCAGCAGGAAACTCTGGTCAGACTTCACTTCCTCACTTCACACACCAAAACACACACACTACTGAGCATTTTAACATCTAATTACACTATATGGCCAAATGTTTGTACCCCCCTGACCATCACACCCGTAAGTGCTCATTGAACGTCTCATTCTGGAGTTTGTCCCCTTTTTCAAGAGCATTAGTGAGGTCAGGTGCTGATGTTGGGATGTTGACGAGGTTCCAGTTCCTGTTCATCCCAAAGGTGTTCAGTGGGGTTGAGGTCAGGGCTCTGTGCAGGACGCTCGAGTTCTTCCACTCCAACCTTAACCTGAACACCACGTCTTCATGGAGCTGCTTTGTGCACAGGGGCATCGTCATGCTGGAACAGGTTCGGGCCTCGGAGTTCCAGTGAAGGGAAACTGTAACGCTGCAGCACACAGAGACGCTCTGTACAACTGCGGGCTTCAGACTGTGTGGGAAGAAGCTCATGCGGGTGTGATGGTCAGGGGTGCACATACTTTTGGCTATGGAGTGTATCACAAATTTTCCTCCTCCCTTCATCTCAGTGTCAGCTTTGAACCCTGGACACTGAGCACTTATTGAACCTTCAGTTCAATTCAGTTATAGTCTTTTGCTATACTGTAGCACGGTGAGCAAAGTTATTAGCTAATTATTAATCTTTACCTACATAATACCTTCATAAGAGTTCAATAATAATATTTATCATCACATAGGTATTTATAATAAATACTGGAGATTAATGACAACCTGTGAGATGACTTGAAGCTTAATATAGAAAATATTACGGAGAAATAAACGACGGGAGAATGATCGAAATTGTCTCCAATGCCATTCATAGTGTGTACATGCAGTTGAAGTGTAAATTTAAAAAAGTTTTTTTTATCAAGTGGGTAAAGAAAATTCTACATAATGATTTGTGATAGCTTGTTTGCTATCTTTTTTTTAACTTGGTAAAGGATCTGAAAAGCTTGTTTAGTGTTTACGAAAAACGACTAACATGAACTAACATTAAAAAAAAAAAAAAAACAATTAGAAGAAAACAAACAAAAATACATAACAGCGTTAGGCTTGAATTGTATCCAGGAGCAAGTGGCTTCTTTTACTATGCAGCACTTACGCTTACAACAATGCATTTATTGTTTAATTAAAGTGAATCAAATGTGGTGGAGCTGGAATTCACAAACCTTTATTAAGAAACAAAAGCACACAAGCCCGAGGCACTAGCGGGATATTTCTGCGTATTAAAACTTATCTTGTCTTGTTTGTTCTTTCTGTCTTTGCATTTCAACCTCGATCTCTCCTGTAAAAATGGATTTATTTTCGAACACGTTAACCCGGCGTAGGATGGCGGTGCGTTGCGCAGCAGCCGCTACTCAGAAGTTCGCCAGTTCTATAGCGCCTCATATAACGACCCTGTTGGTCCACGGTAAACAGGTAACACGCTGTGCGAGTGTCGCTGCATGCTTCCTTTTATATATCTGTTCAAACTGTGAGTGAAACATCACCAGGACTTTCATTAACAGGAGAGCACGCTTCACTGATGAGCTGCGATGATGATGATGATGATGGATTTTACATTTACACCTGCGATTAATGGGTTCTTGTGTATGGTTTCACATCAGGCTAATAATAATACAACATAATAAACAATGAAGCTAATAATAATAATAATAATAATAACAGACCTGCCAACCTTAAGAGTTTTCACACAGAAATTCCCCGAATTATTTTCCTTCCCTGTAAAATCAACACGGCTACAGTGTAAGCGAGAACAGGAGCTGTTTTACTCTCGGTCGATTCACAACAATAACTCGAACTATAAACTGTTAATATCATTGCTTTTTACTCAGGAAATGTCCATTAGTTCTCTTCTGTGTTGGCAGCTCTGTAGTAATAATAATAATAATAATAAGTAATTCAGACTATTACAAAAATGGAGGAAAGACAGTAACTTTGGAAAACTGATAGACGGATCAAGGGATAGTAAAAATCTAAAGAATGGAGATAGAAGAGAGGAAAAAAAAAAACCCCTAACTTCTAATTTCACTGTCAATTTACTTTTTCATTTAGTGAAGCGTGTTCAGTGTCGTGTTGAGCTTCAAACCCTCACCACATCCCCATTGCTCGTTTTCTTATTATTTTTTAAATTATATATACGTTATGGGGAGAGAGTGAGCTGGGCGATAGGAGAGCCAATATTTAAGGACAATACTTAAATATAACATGAGATATGGTTATAATTTGGTTCTTTCATAATAAGACTCACTTTATTATCCAAAAGGATTTTTTTTTTTCCTGCTGAGAGCTTGCATACTAAATTAATGATGTTAAATAGATTTATGAAAGATATATGTTTAAAAAAAAAAAAAAAAACAACTGTACAAACACAAGCCCGAACCAGACGTGTTTGTGTAAGTGAGAGTGCGCTAATCCCCGCCAAACGATATATATTCCAAAACAAATATCACCGTCGCTGAATCCGCGTGTTTAAGTTGAGATTATCGCCCAGCTCTGAGTGTGTGTCCACTACAAAAAGCACAAATCTCCACATCTCATAAATTAGTGAACATTAAAATACTGGAGTCCATTATACGATTTAAAGGTATAATTTGAGAATTGTTCGCTGAGACTTAGAAACAGATGGACTTGAATTCCCACTGCAAGTTTGTCATTCAACGCTGCTTCCTGCCTGAGGGAGAAACCTGAGAATGCTAATGGCTCATTGTGCAGGCTCGCTGCGTAGGGAACGCTCGTTCATTTAGCCGGTTATTGAAATGCACGCATGGCTGAGCGAGGAGACGGCGGGACGGAGGGACGGCCAGGAGCCTGCGATGGGGATGGAAATGAAAGCTCCTAATAAAGCTTTCAGGAGGTTCAAATCACTTCAGGATTGCTCGAGAGTCCTGATGATCATTCTCGCACCAAACCAGGTGCGGTTTATACGTGGCCTAGTGAGTGTAAATAAACCTGCTTTAGCAGCACAGGGTTTAAAGTTGTGTTGTTAAATGTTACTAGTTACACTGACTCGCAGTTAGCGATGGCACCATAACGGTTTTATTTCCTCGAGTATCGGCCGACACGGCAATCCGGCGGATGTTTTTTCTTTAAAAACGACTTCGTAAAAAAAGTAAAAAAAAAAATACGACAAAACTGCAGCTCTCTGCTTCAATTCAACTGCGAACGTAATTAGCTGTAAAGTATGAACGGAATAAAAATCAATCCTGAAAAAAAAAAAAAAAAAATGCGTAAACTTGTCCAGTTCAGAAAATAAAAATCTTTTCCAGGCTTTTCTTCCTTTTTTCCCCTCCTGATATCCAATCCACCTTTGTTTTTTTCCTGTGATCAACTTGATGTAAATACATGTCTGACTGCAGTACACTAAAGTAAGCACTTGCTGCTGTTTTAAGGCCTGTTGATGTTCCTGTTCAGCCGGGCTGAGTGCTAACCCGTGTGGGCTCATGTGTTTCTGTTCACCAGGTCCGTTGTACGTCTCGCTGCCAGTCTCTTAACTAAGCTAGTGGACAGCCTTGCTCCGAGTATTACTAGCATTTTAGTGCATGGCAAGCAGGTAAGTGGGAACCAAGATCAGGAGGTCAAAGAAAGAACCAAGTTTACAAATTTATAGTGATATAAATGGTAGCAGTTTAACTTGCATTAAAAAACATTTTAATGTTCACTGATCATTTGTATGTAGTTCATGTATTTATTTTTGAATAAACTGACCGAACTGCATGTTTCACAGCAAGCCTTGCGAGATTAATATGTTAAACCCTTAACCGTCTCTACGCTGCTAACGATGCTGCTGGTTTATTGTCAGGGGTGAGACGATACGGCGATGCAGGTAGTGCCTTACTGAACAGCTTATATTACTTATCTTCCATTTTTCCTCTGTATACGCTCTTCCTATCTAAGTGATAAACAAACACCCCCTTCTATCCTTTTTGTTTTTTTTTTTACTTTAAAAAAAAAAAAAAAAAAAAGATTTAATGGTCATATATGGATTTGCGAGGACTTCCCTGTTTTTTTCCCCATCACCGGAGCCTCATTTATTAACCGCCGTGTGTGAATGTTTTCGTAGCCAAACCCGACTAAAAGTACGCACAAACATGTTGCTGCTTTTCCTCGTGCTCGCACACGTCGTACTGTATGTTGATTAACATTTAGCCACGCCCACAAAGCTCCATAAAAGGAAAATCTTCCGGAAAGCTGAAAATGACAAAATGGCGACTAAACAGTGAAAGAGCGCCCCCTAAGTGTGGCATGCGCTACCTCGTCCAGTAACGCAGCTCAGCCACTGCAGCACGTCGGCTACCACACACGCGCTGACTCCGCCCACGTTTACAGCACGCTATTACTTTAGTCCTAATTGAAAGGCTAATCTTATTGGTCTATAGTTACGCTTTCTTTTCAAGTCATTAATATGATACAACCGAGTTTCACAAAACGCTTAACACACTGGTGTGTAATTTTAAGTAAAAACGTGATTTAAACTTAAACGTAATCATAATTTGATCTATCGTGTCCACATTATTGAGTCTGCCGATATGTAAATTTGCACAAAGTCAGTAGTGAAATGTAGGATACGAACATTTTTCCCAATTAGCTGTATTTTTTTTTCACCGCATTTCTTGCATGAAAGTGTTTCTGTAACGTATTTAGCAGTAAATCTGCTCAAGTCATCAAGCCTCGAGTTTTGTTTAAATTCCTTAGTCAGTTTTTGCATCACAGTTTTCCGTAAAATCATTTGTAATCACCATGCCGATGTATCGTCCCACCCCATGCAGTGTGTATTTAATATATGTGTATTATTTACTGTGTAGTGAACATCCTCTGATGTGTCCTGTGCTCTCTTTATCCCGACTCCAACTGGTTCCTTCTTTTCCATCTTTTTTTCAGTTCTGTACCATTTCTCGGATTAATGGCGTTCTATTAACCGCAGGCCTCTTTCTCCCTCCGATACTCCCGAACTGATTTATTAGACTGAATCTCCAGGAGGATGAAATCTGCATATAGATTGTGTCCTCAAGTCTGTTTTTTTAACAGTTTAATAGTCTGAAGCATGGTTTTGTTCTGAAAATGGGTCAGTCCACATCGCCAGCGGAGGCGTGAGCCGTGCAGGCTGTGGTGCTTAAGCCTTAGAGACGAGACTTACAAAAATAAAAAAGGGATCAAGACCTTCTGGGAGTTTTTATGCTCACAAATCTACCTGCTGTCTGTTTTGGATAAATTGCGGGTCACGGGGCCGAGTTTAAAAGCGCTCGGGTCGGAATATTAAAATGACGCGCCGACACGTTTTATTCAAGAAGAAATGCGTAGTTCAGGGAGGGAAAAGACTTGAAGGCCGCTGTTATGAACTGTCGGCTTTTGGGACGTTTTATTTGTTTAGTGCTGAATAGGTTTGGAGAAAGCGGACACATCAGAGCATGGACGTAATCATTTAATATTTGCAGGTTAAAGATTTGGAGAATTAACTTCTTGTTGTACCACCAGGTAACTCTGGGGCTTTTTGGACACGAGGAGGAGGTGATCTCTAATCCGCTTTCTCCGGCCGTCATTAAGGACATCATTTACAGGAAGTGCAGTCCTCACGGCGAGCGCGAGGCCGTGCTGCAGCAGGAGCTCGTCATCCACATCGGCTGGATCATCTCCAACAACCCCGAGCTGTTCAGCGGCATGCTCAAGATCCGCATCGGGTAGCGTTAAACAAGGCTACCTCGATTAAAAATTGAACCAACTCATTATTTTCTTTAAAAGGCCAACCGAACTGAAGAAATGTTGTATCTAGTTACACCACAGCGCTGCAGAGTTCTGGACTGTGATTAGTTAGAAATTGTTGATTAGTTTTCCATAACAGCAGCTCTGACAGTAGTGCAGCCGCACATCACAGGATTATATTAATGCGCTCGTTCTAATACGTTATCGTTTCTATAGTAACAGCTCATTCACAGGGACGTGTACGGCAGACGCGCCACGTACGTGCGTAATTGTTGATATGGAAAACCTTTCTGTAAGAAAACGTTTATTTAACAGTTATGGGATCCCCAGGGTCAGATTATTTTACTGTAACGATCATTAGGTTAAATTAAGAAGTTTTAATTGGTTTATATTTTAAATCAATTACACAGAGGTATTATGCAATTGGATGTTTAGAATCTGCTAAGACCATAAAGTAATTTTCAGTAGCGATGGTTTGTTCCATGGAGTGGATATGGATTTATTCACTTATTTATCTTGGAACAGGTGGATCGTCCAGGCCATGAAACACGAGCTGAAGATCCGTGCAGGAGACATGCCGCCTCAGGACATCTACCAAATGTCACCTAGCGATGTCAAACAGCTGCTGTTGGATGTCCTTCAACCTCAACAGACCGGCAGGTGAAAAATATAAACGTCGCTGCTGTACACAAACCTCCTGCTGCGCGATCATCCCTCGTAGTGTCGTGATTAACATATGCTTTAATATTCTGATTTCACATACTTTCGCAGAGCTTCTCCTACCTATCTGAGTAGTTACCCTGCTGGAAATAACCATTTTGTCTAGGTGGAGTCAAAATAACCCATCTAATCTATTTTTTCCAACATAAATATCGGCTCTGTTTCTGTAAAGAGCAAAGCGAGTCATTTTTGAGTGTCGAGGTTTCGATCAGGATACTTTTGTTTGGTTTGAGAGGTTGAGGGCCTTAAATGTAATCAGTAGGCCTGTAAAAACATTAAAAGTAACTTTTTTAAATATCAGGTCGTGGCTGAATCGTCGTCAGATCGACGGATCTCTGAATCGTACACCGCTCGGCTTTTACGATCGTGTTTGGCAGATTCTGGAGCGGACGAGTAACGGCATCATGGTGAGAGGTCTTCACCTGCCTCAGGTACGTTGATCACGGATTTGTTTGAAAAGGTATATGGAAGATCGTTTTACAAAACACACCTGCACAAATTGTCAAAATGTTGGACTTTTGACCATAACATTAACCATAATAGGTCAGTGTGAGTGTGAACATTTAAGGGATTCTTTTCCAGACCTGAAAAATTACAGAAATTCAGACGGTGTCTTTTAAAGAGAATAGATGTTTTGCTCTTGAACGATATTAAGGGTTCTCTTTGCAATCTTGCAAAACAGGTCTAACCAAAGCTGGACCTGAATATGGTCAATGAAAACTAATTTCAGTGAATTAAAAATATCCAACAAAATTAGCAACGAATCCTCCATTTTGGTTGGATTAAATGAGCATTAAATTATATATTAAATTACTTATGATAATATTTATTAAGTTAATATAATTGCTTAAACAATTATTATAACTGCTATGTATTAAATTATTTCTGATTTCATCAGCTTCCTAGTTCAGTTGTCCTACTTCCAAGCTCTACAGTATTTATACACAAATGTTTTCTACACCGGGAGGTTGTTTAGGAGGCACTATACTTGCCCTGATCCATTCGGTTTCCAGAAAGCTAGCCGACACCCGTTTATACATAATAATAATAAAAAACATTCATGTAATTCAGCCTCCTGACTAACAGCATAACGAGCCACCACTTTATGGAATAAGTTATAATCGAGTAGGAATGGTTTATATAAGATGTGATGTTGGTATTCTGATAAAAATTCCTTTTTTTGGTCGTCTGTGCTGCATTTTGAAGGACCATCCAGTCAGAGCTCAGTGTGCCCAAAGCAGCTGTGTTATTGATTAATGCTGAAGATTTCCCTGTCAGAGTTCACAGATAATAATACAGGCTAAACAATTAAGTTGGGAGAGTTGGCTGGGTGAGTAACTGAGGGGGCAATTACTTTCTGATGTAGGTGATCTGGTTGTTTTGGCAAATTTGGTCCTTAAAGAAACCAATCAAAGGTTTGTTTTATGTTTACTCGGGTTACATTACATTCAGAAATCTAAATCTATTCAGTTCATGTGCAGGGAAGTGGGACATCAGGAAGGGGCAAATACTTTTTACAGCGTTGTATTTAGCGAACTTCAGAAGACTTATCCTTCCTTCAAATTATAAATGAAGATGATATCTGTGCATGCCAGTATTGCGATATATTGCGTAACTGATTATTGGTGCTTATCTTCACAACACTTACCACTTTTCCCCTCTTCAGCAACCCACTCTGTCTGATATGACCATGTATGAGATGAACTTCTCCTTGCTGGTAGAGGACACGCTGAAGAACATCGTGCTGCCTGAATACAGACAGATCATTGTGGAGGTGAGGCTCTGGTTAAAGCAGATGTTCATATGCTACGGGACATAACAGTAAAGTGTGTCTTATTTGTGTGTGTGTGTATGTATGATGTGGGTCTCCTCCGGTTCTCCCCAGCTCCTGATGGTGGTGTCTCTGGTACTGGAGAGAAACCCTGAGCTGGAGTTTCAAGAGAAGGTGGATCTGGATCGGCTGGTGAAAGAAGCATTCAGTGATTTCCAGAGGGATCGAGGACGAGCAGATGCGGCTCAGAGTCAGGTGAGTGAGCCATCTGCACCAATATTACCATCACCATCTTTGCTATGATCGTCATCATCCATTATCACCACGATCATCAACATTATCACCATCACTACTACCATCATCATCGCCATCATCCTCATTATCAGTCATCGCCATTATCACCATCGTTGCTATCACCACCAT